>PVIW01015752.1:0-18793 GCA_004026585.1 Noctilio leporinus | reverse complement strand
TTTTTTTTTTTTTTTTTTTTTTTTTTTTTTTTTTTTTTTTTTTTTTTTTTTTTTTTTTTTTTTTTTTTTTTTTTTTTTTTTTTTTTTTTTTTTTTTTTTTTTTTTTTTTTTTTTTTTTTTTTTTTTTTTTTTTTTTTTTTTTGAGTTCCTGTCTTTGTGATGTGACAGTGGTGTCATGTATAGGTGCACTATCCTTACTTCATGAATTCACCCCTGGTGATGTCAGATCATTCCATACTCTGGGCATAGTCAGCCTGTTGGAGCCAACCAGAGATCCACTGTTTTTGTCTGTGCCCTTCAGTTTTTAATCCAATTGATCTGTGTTCAGTTATCAGGTATAATTATAGCTGGGAAGGATTGATTTGCTCTGTTGTGAACCAACCAACTCATCAGTTGTCACCTTAGGCACCACTAGGCAGATCCAATTAATTCAGTTGTAATCCAATCAGACTGTGATTGACTGTCAGGCTCAGATGCAGCTTGGCAGAACAGACCGATTTATTTTTAAATCAATGAATCTGTAATCAGCCACCAGGCTCAGGTGCTGTGAGGCTAGATAGGTTAACTTAGTTTTAATCCAATGAATCTGAGATCAGTGGTCACTTTAGGTACTGCTGGGTCAGGCCAGTTAAGTCAGTTATAAGTCAATCAATCTGTGACCAGGAACCAGGGTCAGATGCAGTTTGGTGGGACAGAGAGATTCAGTTGTAAATCAACAAATCTGTGATCAGTCACCAGGCCTAGGTGCTTCTGGGCAAGACAGACCAACTCAGTTGCAAACCAATGAATGCACAATCAGCTACCAGGCTCTTATGCCACTGAGTGGGACTGACTGATCCAGCTATAAATCAATGAGTTTGCAATCAGCTGCCAGGCACAGGTGCTGCTGGGTGAAAAATACAACTTTTGGTGCAAACTATTGTATTCATGTTCAGCCACCAGGCTCAGAGACAGTGCGGGGCAAATTGCTTCCAGTAAGTGGGGCTATGAGGACCCCCATACAGAAGTAGCTTGGCTAGCGTAGTATGCCTGAGGTGTGCGTGATGAGTCAGCACTGGGGTCCCCACAGCTGCTTCCCCATTTCTCCCCTCCAAGCCATTGTTGCAAACTATCCCCAGGCACCTCCAGTCTACTCTGCTCTCCCTCCACTGGAGCCCAGGGTAGGTGGGTGCCAATGTATTTTTGTTTTGGTCACCTTAGTAGTTCTCTGCCTCCAGTGCTCTCTTAGGCTAGTGAATTCTGTGGCTTTCTGCCCTTCTCAGCTGTATGCTATTTTACTGTCCGCCTTTTGCTGTAGTCTGGGAAACCTAGCTGAAGGACTAGAACCCACCCTTCTTAGGTGGAGCTCCTCCCCAACACCCCCCACCTCCATTTTTTGGGCTCATGTCTCCGGTGGGGACCCAGTCAGTTCTCTCACATTTCCATGATTCCTACCAGTCACGTGGTGATGAAGAGTCCTCTTCTGTGCAGTCTGTGATTATAAGGCTTCTTTCCAGCTTGTGTTCTGTTGGATATTCCAGATTATTTTTTCCTAATTAAGTTGTAATTCCAGGTGGGTCCTGGGAGGGGAGTGGTGTAGATCCACTTAGCCCTCCACCATCTTGGCCCCCTCTTGTTCATTTATTTGTATTGAATTGCTTTAGCTTTTTTTCTGTGCCCTTTAGAAACTAACTCTTAATCCCACCTGTGGGCCACTGCACTTGCTGTTGTCTAGAATATTCTCATAATTTACATCTTCTTGGCATTTTATTCTCAGCTCTGATATGTTGGAGGGATTTTCTTTGATCATTCATAAATTAACTCCTTCTTTGGACCTTTCCCTTTTATATTAGCTGTTGTATTTTCTTCATATCAATTATCACTATATTGTACTTAATTTAACAATTTATTATTTGTCTTGTAATGAAATACTAAATGTTAACCAGCGACCTTTGGGTTTGCAGGCTGGCATCTTATCCACTGTGCCACTGGCTAGGGCTATATCACTGTTTAAATGAAATTGTGCATGTACATTTTCAGAAAGCCTTACATTATGTAATGAAGTAGGTATGTAACTGGCATGTAATTCACAGTTCTGCCCCATGCTTTAGTAATAACTTTGGCTGTAAGTTAAAATATGCTAATTATATTTTACTTATCAAGAAAAGCATTAAATAATTTCTGAGGTACCTATCTTTATACTATTGAGAGGATCAAGACAATCAGCTAGATAGATCTTACTTTTTTATAATGGCCTTATTTATGTGCATTTATTATCTTTATGCCCTATATTTCCACTTTAATACATTGGAAAAGTGAGTACCAAAAAGATGGTCATATCATATCTAAATGTATGTTTTTAACTTTATCATAAATAATTTAAAAAATACTTAACCAATTTCAGCAAGATATTTTTTACCATAATAAAAACTTAGCCTCTTCTGAAAGATCTAATTAGGCACAACTGAATCCTACTATGCATTTATTACACATAATTAGCGAAAGCTTATATATACTCAGAATTAATATAGTAATGTTTTTGATAATTTGCCATTTTGAAGCATAACAAGAAGCAATTTTCTATTAATTGTATTATTTTCTGAAGTATTAAGACTGTAACATTAGAAATCAGGGAAATAAAAATCTTTTGGAAAGTGAATGATTTCCCTTGCTCTCGTAGTCAAATATCTGATAGTTTTCTCTTGGAATTAGGTTTGAATGGAAAAATACAGGATAAGGTTTTGATATATAGGAAGGCAGGAAGGCCAATCCTGTGGAAGAAGTGTCATAAGTAGATGTGTAGAATTACCTTAGAAAGATGAAAAATGTAATTTATTTAAAATATGTTGTATGCAGAGATATTGTACAAAGTAGTTTGAAACTAATGAGTTTTGTATTTTATTTTTCAGAAAAATGGAGCCATGGATGGCTATAGGATAAGTTTAGTGTCTTCAAATTAATAAATATTTATTGAATTGATATATGAAACAATATAGAGTGGACAAAAGTGAGTTAATAATAATAAATAATACAATAGTTAATAAATAATAATACAAGAATAAATTATATTTTGTGTACTTCAAATCTACTTTTGTCTACTCGTGTATGTTGAATTAATGAATTAATAAACTAATACAGAAAAATAATTTATAATAATGTATATGCCCCTTTCTTGGGAAAAATAATTGATTAATAATATACAATAAAAATTAGAGTAACTATAAATAAAAATATTAAAAATGTATTACTTTTGGGGACAGAGTAAATGGCTTAAATCAGGATAGTACTATTCACGTTTGTACTATGGATTATAGCAGTTGGGACAATGGGAGGACAGAATATCTAAAACCTACCTTGGATTGTATGCCACTAAAGTAAGGTGAGAACAAAAGGAAATAAACCAGTTGTAAAGACTGGTTGCAAAAAAAAACAAAACATAGTATCTAAAAAGTAGCAATTTTAGGCACAGCTTGGGGCACTATTTGTAATGATTGTTACACTAGTATTGAAAACCATACTATTGAAATTAGAAGGCTATTGAGTGGTAGTCCCGACAAGATATTTAGCTAGGCTAAATATAAAGTTTTAAAGCAAGACTTTAGCTGGAGAATGGGGATAGATAAGAAGTAGATTAAATATCTGGGGAAGTTGAATAAAAATGTGCCCCAGACATGAGCGTGGTTTAGTGTGGGATCCCAAAATCGTGTAAGGGAATGTTGTTCATGGTTGTTAGTCTGGGAAGATAGTAGAGAGATATTAGCTCAATTTGAAATCAAATCTAGAGGACTGAGCCAGGTCCAAGGGGCAAAGAGTTTGCTGAATTTTGTAGTGTTATGGGTTCTTGAGATGTGTCTGCTTGCTAGAAAAAAAGAAAGATATGCTAGTGCCAAAAGGAGACCAGAAATATAGGCTGCTTCCAACTCCAGCATCTGTCATAAATTGTGGACTTCATGACTTATATTCAAGTCCTGTCATATTGTGAGGCTGAAGTTATTGAAATACATTTTAAATTACTGTATTTTTCACACTATAAAATGCACCTGACCATAAGACACACCTAGGTTTAGAGGAGGAAAATGAAAAAATATATATTCTGAACCAAATAGTGTACTAAAATGTTTAATAAAATATAACAGAATAATATTTCAACAATGTAAAGTAAACAGCAGTAAACAGTGGTATTAAGAACCATCATCACTGTCATTACAAATGAGGAGAGACTTTAAGGTTCAAGTACTCTTCTAGTTTTCTGGGTACCCCAATAACTCATCATTGCTAGTATCAGAATTTATGAAGCTCAGTTGTTCACAATCACTGATATCACTTTCTTTGCTATCTTCATATATGATACTATCTTCAGTTCCATCTAAGGCATTTTTCTCATGCCACATTTTTTGAATGATGTACAATGGTTTCATCCTTCACTGAGTGCCATGATGTTTTCACCCATTCACAAATCTGAGTGATAGTGGGACTCTTCACTCATCCAATAGGTGTCAGATTATGATTACCAGCAGCCATTTGTTCCACTCTTCTTGCATAAAGATTTTAAATGATTTGTTGATGGCAAGCCAAGACATTGCAACTGGTTGCAACTGGCTGGTAAAGCTCCCAGGAATTATAGCTACATGAGTCTTCACTTCTTTAAAGCTCTTTTTTGTAGTTTAGCTAAATTTGTTCTCTAAACTGGTCAAGCACTAATAAGCCTCATACCCATTATTATCTTCAGCTGATTCAACAGGTCAGTGGTTGTAGCTGGGAGCATCTGGTGGTTCTCTGCACTCTCCCAGGTCCTGGGTAATGGGCAGAGGTGGATGGCAACTGATCAGATGCCCTGTGATTCAGCATTAAAATGGGACATTAAAGTGTCCCCCGGGGTTTCACATGGGCCTCTTCTAACAGCTGTTGTCACTGCTGTCAGGTCAGTTAATAGGCATCAGGGTCTGTGATACAATATTTGCTCTATAAGATGCACAGACATTTCTCCCTGACTTGGGGGGGGGAGGTGCATTTTTGTGGAGCAAAATATATGGTAGTCTAGAATGCTTTAATAACTAGGATTGAGTGGTGAATATGTATGAAAGAATAAAGTAAAAAATGTGGAAGCTGACAACAAGGGTAGTGTGTATATTAATCAGAGGATAAATGCTCAACTAACTTTAAGGACATACACTTGGAACTAATCGTGTAGATCGTGTGTGCAATGATAAGATGAGATAGGCTCCCTGAGATCTTAAGCTTTATGATAGAAAGCATAACAAGAGATTAACAGCAGGAGACAACGGTTTGGCAATTAAAAGTAATTAGTTAAATAATAGGTAAAATGTATTAAAGTATGGCTTTGGGTTCAAATGCAGCAATGCAATTATAAAGGCATGAGTAAAGATAAAGATTTGTTAAATGGAAGAAATCACAAAGAAAGAGAAGATAAATATAGGAAAAAGATGTTTCAAAACTAAACTTTTAAAGTAACATCACTTAGGAATTTTAGAGTAAGAAGAGCAGACAATGGTAACAAAAACCATATTTAAAAAGGCACAAGGACAATTCATAAATAAAACTACCTTATGACCCAGTGAGTCCACTGCTATGACTATACCAAAAAAAAATCCTAAACATTAATTCAGGAGAACCTATGCACCCCTATGTTCATAGCGGCACTATTTATAATAGCCAAGTGCTGGAAATAGCCTAAGTGCCCTTCAGTAGATGAATGTATCAAAAAATGGTGGTACATTTACACAATGGAGTTCTATGCAGCAGAAAGAAAGAAGGAACTTTTACCATTTGCAATAACATGGATAAAACTGGAGAGTATCATGCTTACTGAAATAAGCCAGGCAAAGTTAAATACCATATGTTCTCACTTAATACAGGAGACTAACTAATAAAACATACAGATGAGCAGAAAGAAACAAGAGACATGGAAAGAAAAAGAGAAACAAAATGACTAGGTGGGAGGGGCAAAATGGGAAAGCAGGGGAAGGGATCAGATGCGGATCTAGTGAGGAGGACCCCTTACATGGACAATGAGCTGGGGATTGACTGTCAGGGGATAGGGGGACATGGGAGAACAAAGGGAGAAAAATGAAACAATTGTAATACAACAATAATAAATAAAATTAACTAAAACTATAAAATAAACTTTAATTCATCATTAAGTGATCAAAACTGATAAATTGAGGGAGTAAATGAGGATAAAAACTGAGGAACCTTATTTTCTGGTGATATTTTTAGGGCTATTTCTAACATAAAAATATAGTTTGGTTTTTTTAGATCAATAGAGGTCAGATTTTAAAAGGTTACCAAATAATTCCAAGACATAAATATATATCAAGTGTATATGTTGTCCTTATTACAGTTTGGGTATGACAGGGAAAAAGCTAGAAATACAGGCCATCTAAAAAACATGAATCTGATACGTAATATTGGAATCTGATGCATAATATTCCTTCATGGGCGGGGGAAGGGAGACAACATAGGTAGAGAGATTGAAGACCAAATAGTGGGGATTACATTTAGAAGGAATTTGGAAGGCTGAGATTGAACTAAGAGGATACTTACATAAGAATTAGTTTCAGGAACAGATAGATACATTCCTATCAGAGCGGCAGAAAAAACAGAGGTAAATAGGCATTCATAGAAGAAAAAGGAAATGTAAGCAGTTTTCTCCAGATAGCATCTACCTTCTTATTTAAATAGGGAACAAGGATAAACTTCTCATAAGATTTGAGAATCAAACTTTGGAAAATTGAGATTAAATAATTGTTCTCTGGAGAAGACATATGGGGGAATTTTATAGGGAAGAAATACATGATAAAGGAATTGAAGAATAACACTGATAAATTTATTATACTTTCCATTTTAAGCACTTTTGCTACTCTGTGTATCTCCTTTTACATAAAACTTTTGTTTTTCAAATAGATTTATAATGTGGCCAAAGAAACATATGCACACATGGTTTAAAATAATCTATAGCACAAATAAATTTAACAGAAACCATGAGTCCCAATTGACCCTTCTCAACTCCCAGTTCCAATGTTCAAAACCAAATATTTTAAATAATTTTGAAAAGGTCAACCAACTTTTTCATGACTACTTTTTGTTAATATATTGTGAGTTTACAATCCTATGTATATTTGTTCAGTAAATTAAGAGAGATTATTAGGCTATTTTAAGATGCACAAGCTTTAGAAAACTCAGAGTTGCTACAGTTTTATGAACTTTATGCAGAAATAATGCAACCAAGAAAAATAACTCAAATGAGATTGTAATATACATTGAGTAACATTTGACAGAAATGTAAATATACACAAGTGTATAGATGTCAGTACTTGGGATTTTGAAGTTCATATAAGATTGTAAGTAGTTTTAATTGTTCTATAGATGAAATTACTTAAAATCATTTATTGGATTCTTATTTTATATACAACACTAAAGTGGACAGCAAATTGTTTCTTTTTAAAGACATCTTTGTTTATCTATGAAAGAGAAAATCTTTAAGGAATATGAGACTTTATTTTTCTTGTTGCTATAGTAAATCATTTTCCCCCTAGTTTCTGTTTGTGATATTTCATTGTTGGTATACAAAAATGCCTTTGATTTCTGAATATTGACTTTGTATTCCACTATTTTGCCATATTCACTTATTAGGTCAAGTAGATCTTAGTGGAGCCTGTATGGTTTTCTATGTACACTATCATGTCATCCACAAATAATTACAGTTTTACTTCCTCCTTTTTTATTTGAATGCCTTTTATTTCTTTTTGTTGTCTGATTCCTGTGGCTAGAACTTCACATACCATGTTGAATAAAAGTGGTGGAAGTGGGCACCTTATCTTATCCCTAATATTAAGGAGAAAGCTTTTAGTATTTGCCCTTCAAGTATGATGTTGGCTGCAGCCTCATCAATTCTGAGAAAAGAGAACACAGTAGGAGGGATCACAATACTTGATATCAAACTGTAATAGTAATTTTTAAACAACTAGTAATGGAATAAGGACAGACACATGGAATAATGAAACAGAATAGAGAGCCCAGAAATAAACCCAGGCATCTATGGTCATTTAATATTTGACAAAGGAGCATAAAATGGAGTAAAAATAGCCTCATCAACAAATGGTGTTGGGAGAACTGAAATAGTACATGCAAAAAAAAATGAAACTAGACCATAAACTTACATCATACCCCAGAACAAGCTCAAAATGGATAAAAGACTTAATCTTAAATTGTGACAACATAAAAGTCCTAGAGGATAACATAGACAGTAAAATTTCAGATTTTTTTTTTTTTGCTACTACATCCTCTAGGGCAAAGGAAATAAAGGAAAGAAAGAATAAACAAATGAGACTACATCAAATTAAGCTTCTTTATGGCTAAATGAAACATCAAAATGGAAAGGAAACCAACAGTTAGGGAAAAGATTTGCCAGTGATTCCTAGGACACCAGTATGATTTCCAAATTTAGAAGGAACTCCTATGAATCAATACCAGGATGACAAACAATCCAAGTAAAAAATGAGCAAAGCCCTTGAATAGACAATTCTCCAATGAGGACATACGGAGGGTGCATAGACATATAAAAGGATGCTCAACATCACTAGCCATCAGAGAGATGCAAGTTAAAACCACAATGAGATACCACCTCACACCTGTCAGATTGGCCATCATTAATAAATCGACAACAACTGCTGGCAAGAATGTGAAGAAAAGAGAACCCTAGTTCACTATTTGTGGGAATGCAGACTGTTGCAGCCATTGTGGGAAACAGTATGGAATTAAACTAAAGAAACCAAATTGGAACTGCTTTTGGACCCAATGATTCCACACCTGGGGCTATACCTGAAGTATCCTGAAACAGCAATTCAAAAGAACCTATGCAACCTTATGTTCATAGCAGCACTATTTATAATAGCCAAAGTGCTGGAAACAGCCTAAGTGACCATCAGTGGATGAATGGATCAAAAAACTGTGGTACATTTACACAAAGAAAGAAGGGACTCCTACCTTTCATGACAGCATGAATGGAACTGGAGAGTACTATGGGAAATGAAATAAGCCAGGTGATAAAAGACAAATACCGTATGATCTCACCTAATGAAAAGAAGCTAATGAAAATAAATGAACAAGCAAAATAGAACCAGAGTCATGGAAACAAGGAACAGACTAACAGTGACCAGAGAGGAAGGGGGAGGGGGAGAAAAGGGGAAGAAGTTAAAGGGTCTAGTTAAGGAATTAGTATAAATGATCCATGGACATGGACAACAGGGTGGGAATTGGCCATGGGAACAGGAAAAGGTGTTGGCAGGCCAGTGGAGAGCAACAGGGAAAATTTGGGACAACTATAGAAGAACAACAATAAAAAAGGCAGAGAAGAAATATGAAAACAATCACAAAATGAAAAAATCTTTTATGTAAGAGTTGATAGTCTCAAAGTCACTGGATTCTAAAATCAAGGTTATGTCTGTCTAGATAACATTCCAGATGAATTGGTCAATGCATGTAATTGTTTAGTTGGCATGCTCAGGATGAAATATGGAAGTGTTTAAAATTAGCATTAAAATTCTCCTTCAGGCTTCTGGCCAAGATGGAAGCATAGATAGACACACTTTGCCTCTTTGCACAATCAAAAGAAGGATAACAATTATCTTAAAACAAAGAGAATAGCCAGAACAGCCAGAATTGCCAGAAATCAAACTGTATGGAAGTACAACTAAGGATTTAATAAGAAATACTCAGCCAGGAAATAGGAGGGGCAGAGCTGGACACAGGGGTCAGAGAGGATGCAGTGTGGTGGATGAGAGGCAGTGGTGGCAAGGCAGAGGCTGGGACTGGCAAAAGGAGAGGTGTGCATGCATGTGTGATGGATAAACATTGAGAGGGAGACCTGGGAAGCTAACCCAGCCCCAGGCTACACTGCACAGCATCTGGTTCCTCAATGGAAAACAAAGACTCCTAGTTCCTGGATGTGAAAACCAGAGGGGGTAATAGCATAATCAATAAAATATACCTAAAAATTCTCCTCCTAATACATACTTCTTTCAAAGTGATCTTGAAAACTCTTCTTTTGCAGGATGTTTCCCTGACAGTTTTGGCAGAGAAAATCATCTTTCCTCCTTCAAATGTTACTGTTAAGAAAATTATTTTCAAATTTACATAAAATCTTCATAAAAATAAAAGTAGTGATTGAATTGATATCAAAAGGAACAACAAACAACTACCATAAAATGATTTCTTATGTAGTAAATATAGGTGTGTATATCTATTCATGAACCTAAATAAATATGTGTAAACTTGTCTTTTTATACTTACAGCGTAAGCATTGGAAGAATAGGGGAAGGTATCCACATGGTATCATAGGCAGATGTCTATTTGTATCAACTGGGAAAAGGATTAGGACCTCAGTTTGATCAATCTCACATTTCATGCATATAACCATGGCTACACTCATCCATGCTTACAAAAAATCATGGTTTTCCTGATTTTGCAGCAACTGACATCTCTCACCTACTCATTGTTTATTGCTGATACAGGTCAAGGTTCACTAAAGTAGTGAACACAAGGAAAGCCAATTTGGTAAAGGGGTAGGAAAAAAAACATTGAATCCAAGACTTGACTCAATGAAATGCAGCATCATCTGGGAAATCATGACTTTGATCATCAAGCACACAGAAAAGAAACATCTTGTCAGAACACTTCATGATATAACTGTTTGCTATTTTAGTCTGAAAGGTCAGAAAAAACATGGGGGATAAAATGACATTTGAGAAGTCCTGCAGGAGGTGAGGGAATAGCCATTGGAATAACTGATGGGTAAAAGGGAAGGTTTTCAGGTAGAGTGAATTAAATTAATAAAATAATTATCAATAATTACAGTGCCCTGTAACTTCCAATATTCTTCACTAAAACAGATGGGTCTGTTCCAAATGTATCAGCCATGCAAACTGTTTTAATTATATTGACATTGGCTCAATACTTTCAGGACAGAACTGGTCTGTTTGGCAGTAATAACTTCAGCACATTAATAAGTGAAGAAAATGAAAAATTCCTCTATTTTCAATGCCCATATTTTTACAAGTGGAATGTGGGAAAAATGCATTTGGTGTCCTTTTCTTTCAAGGCAACAAATGTGCTACCTCTTCAATGGAGACTAAATGGTAATCTTTCTTTTTAAGAGCAGTTAAATCACAATGGAAATGAATAATCAATTTGAAAGAACCCTTTAAAAATTCATTATTGATTACTCTCTTCATCTTGAATGATCATTATCATATAATTGCTTTTGTTTGATGGAACTTAAAAGAAAACATATCTAAGATTACCACCTGGCACATTCAGACAAGTCTAGTGAACTAAAAAGGAAGTGGGTGAAATTTTAAGACTCAAGTGGAGAATATATATAAATAAATAACAGAAGTTTGAAATAGGCACAGTTCACAAAAGTTTAAAAAATGATTAATTATATAATACAACAACAATAAAATTTAAAAAAATAAAAAAAGGATTAATTATAAAGCACTATTCAAAACTTTTATATAATAAAACCTTTGTTTTCCTGGTCTTTTTTTTTTTTTTTTTGGCAGAACATATTTTTAAATTCTACCCTAAAATAATATTTCATTCCTCTATGCAAAACTGATTAATGTTCTAGATTTATTTTCTAGTATTTTTTAAATTGAAGGTGACAAAGATTTTAATTTGTTTCTATTATACCAGTATTTTACTTTCAGAGACTGTATCCATTAAAGTCCTCTGACTTTTATATACATACATATCTTTGGTATAAAAATACCATCCTCTTTCTTTATATTGAATTCAATTAACTATTTATGCTTGCCCTGGGAGAAGATCCTTATATGAATGGATGCCTTTAATTCTTTGTGCATGGTTTCTGCAAGACATCTAGAACACATTAGTGTTTAAATTGTTTCTAGTGTTAAACTTACTTTAGATCTGTAATAGGGGGGCTCAACTCCAAAAATTTATGATCTTGCATATACCTCATTCAAAGGCATTGATGTGGTCTGAAAAATTAAGATTGCTACATTGAAAAGCAAAAATAGTAACATAAAGAAGTAACTAAACAATATTTAGATTTTCACTGAAAAGACAAATTTAAATTACAACAAAACTGAACTGAGAATTGCTAAATGCGGAGAATGGTCAGTATTTATATAATGATGCACCCTTTTGTTATTATGCACAGAGGAGCAACTGGGAACAGATCCAAAGAGTGGAAGCAGAGATAATACTTAGAAAATGTTTTTGCCTTTCAAGAGAATACTCCAGGGCATCAAAGCTGAGAAGAAAAATCAGCCCTGGCCCTCTGATATGGAATGTCTTTCTTGAGCGTCTTCCTAGTTTGTGCAACTAAAGTTGTCAAATTGGGCAGGATTTTTTTTTTTTAATTAACTGTATTTTGATGGTGAACTCCCTTTAAATGTCTCAAGAAATTATTAAGTCTCCTCTCTGTCTGTACATTTATTATAGAGAATGAAGTGGTAGTTTGACCTGCTGAATGGCAGTGGTGATGTGAATGGGAAAACCAAGCCCCAGCAAATATATGGTGAACCCACCCAGGGTACATAGAGATAATTATTTTTATAGACACTTGTTCATCAAATGCTCACATTATTTACATCGTCTTTGATCTCCTCTCTGATTGTTGTCTTCCTAAACACTGCAAATGAGTACACAGTGTCTTCAAATTGAGATGTTCATAATACAGGATTTAAGAAAATAGAAATAGTTGTGAAAAAAGTTTAAAATTTTACTTTGTTCTATTTATGTTTTTGAATATATTTTATAAAGTCCAAATCAATTTAAGTAACTACACATTCATAATCTACAGAGTGATTGCTGCACAGACATTAGTAGGGACATGTTTATTTTTTGTATGTGTGATCACAAAAAGTTTGAATATTAAGTACAATACTCAAAAGTTAAGTTTCTTAAAAAAACAAAATTAAATTTAAGCAAACTCTGTTAGAATACAAGATTAGGGAAAAGATAAAATTAAACCTATAAATAGAAAGTTATTACTACATTACTTCCTATTCCCCGTATCTCATTTGCAGCATGAAATTATTTGGGCAACTCTCTTAGTCCTCACTTGGTGAGAATAATATTAGTAAATACTATCTATGCTTAATTTAATGGTGCTGAATTCCTTATATTTATAATTTTTATAAAGTAGAATAACACATGGGAAAAATGGGAATTGTATTTTTCTTTAATGGATTTACAAAAATTCTTCTTAACATATATCTCTATGAAAAACTATACTCCAAAAATTCTACATCTATCTTAAGGGAGAAAAATGCCATATGAATTGGCTCCTAGCAATACTGGCAAACTCTCAGGTCTCAGGTTGAGGTGCTTCCAAACTAGATATTGTCATCAATGTGTCACCATTTATCCCCCCTTTGTGAGATGAAGACCTCATCAAAACAGTCCTTTGCTCTGCACTGTAACTTTGTGTTCTTAATTTTTCTGCTCTTTAAGATATCATTTCTATACTTGTGCATGTCAGAATTGAGGTCTGTCATTATTTGATAAATAGAACAAAACATTCTTTTATTGCATCCTCCAGAGTTAAGTGTCTTATCTGATACTGTAATGTCTAGCTGCTACTTGGCCTTCCCTAGACATACTTTGCATAAAAAAAATGCATTTGCATTTTAAGAATTATCTGTTATTTTGATTCTAGCTTCCATAGCAATTTGTTTGATTTCTTGTCTAGTAAAATTATTCTCATCAGAGTACTTTCTCTTCCAGTTCCTGGATTATTTTACTTACAAAGAAAATTTGCTATTGAGACATCTTGTCACCATTAGGACAAAAAATGGGTGTAGATATTTAAGCAGCAGCAGATCAATCATTCTTCCATTTACCAGCATGGAATCCAATTTGCCAGAGATGTAAAGTGAGAATTTGCCTTGGCTGTTTGAGTTATTAGGCAAAATGCCATGGGCAACTGATGCTATTTTCAACATAATAAATTATTTTTACACAGTTTTACAATTTATAGAAGTTAAGAAAACATGGTATTAACATCGATGAAATAAGTTTTATGTATTATAAGTAAAAAATGGGGAAAAGAAAGATAAAGGAAATGATTATTGAAAAAGTAAAATAAAAATTACAGGGATTTGTATCCTTACTTATGATTTACCTTTTTGGCAAAGATGACTGGTAATTTAACATACTTTTGCATACCCTTGTATAATGAAGGAAATAATAAAATTGTTGCTATGCTAATTGTATAGTTACCATTTCCACTATTTCTTTGAGTTACAACACAATATGCTATTATAGAAGTGTTTCTAAAGATGCAAGTCTTATTTACATAAAATATGTTAGAGGTTTAGAGCTAATGCAGAAAATAATACATATTTAAATATCAAAGTTTTTTTTTTTACCAATGCTGGACTTTGCTTCCTATTTTAGATTGTACTATAGTTTTAAGAACTTGTCCTGGAACTTGCCTTCAGTGGATTGACCATCTGCCTTTGAACCAAAGGGTGGCTGGTTTAATTCCCAGACAGGGCACATGCCTGGGTTGCAGGCCACATCCCCAGTTGGGGATGTGCAAGAGGCAACCAAGCACACATTGATGTCAAAAAAAAAACAAAACCCAAAAAACATAAATGAAAACAAAAAAAACTGGTACGTTTGGACAATAACACTTATTGTTTTAAATATTTTTCTATATACAGAAATATATACAGGTTGCATGCAATCAATTGACAATAACTTTGAATCTCCTTATTTCATGTGTTTCTTATTAATTTTGAAAAACTATATTTCTAAAGTTATGATTTAACATAATTCAGATATAAAGAATTAAATT
Organism: Noctilio leporinus; assembly: GCA_004026585.1. Lineage (NCBI taxonomy): Eukaryota > Metazoa > Chordata > Mammalia > Chiroptera > Noctilionidae > Noctilio > Noctilio leporinus. Next base: position 3,963 of record PVIW01015752.1, on the reverse strand, counting down.
ATAAGAGTAGCCATCATGTTGAAGAAATACCATGTTAGAGCAATCCATAATTTCTGGACTGTATGAAGGATGAACTACTAAGGAAATTGAGGACTTCGATAACATCCCTTTCCATACAGTTGACAACGTGAAGAAGGTATATGATGCTGATCCTGATGTCACCACATCAACAAGAAAAACATATAAGGTACGCAAGGATCACACAAGTTCAGATATTGTACACAGAATCCAGGAGATCATCAATGAATATATTGATGATATATATATTATATATATCAATATAATATAATCAATATATCAATGAATAATTTACCTTGACGTTCTGAGAGATGTAGTTGTACCATGGATGAAACAAGTCACAAATGGACGTCATTTTCTCTTCCAACAGATGGTACTCCAGCACATAACACCAAAAAGGTGCTAGAATTTCTCATTGTCAATGTTCCTGAATTCTGGTCAAAGGAAATCTGGCCACCTAGTTCACCAGATGCAAATCCTTTAGACTATTATATATGAAGCATTTGAGAAAGTTAATAAAAAACCTCATTACAATAAAGAGGCTGTTAGAGCTAAGATTGAAAACATGATGATGTCCATGGATAAAGAAAAGTTAATGAAAGCATGTTCAAGATTCTCAAGTTTAATTGAGTCTATTACTGCAGCAAAGGAGACTTTTTTGAACAATTTAAAAATAATGATTATGTTTATGTATTTACATATAAGAATAAATTTATTTCAAAATATAAGACTTTTGTGGTATGTTGTTTATTTTACTAAAATTTTGCCAGTTGATCTTGTGCACCCTGTATGTATACTTGTGTTTGAAAACTTATTTAAAATGTAACTTTTCTAAATAACTATATTTAATGTAGTTTAATGGGCTAATCTGCAACAAAAATACCTGGTTCTACAGTTTCCTCTTCACTAATGACTGATTTGGTGACTTTGAGCTAAAATATATATCTGTGACTTTTGACCTCTACCTCATAATAATCAACATAATATATTGAGATGAATGGAAATTAAAATAACTGAAGCACTTATCATTGTGAAGTACAAACTCACCCTGATTTTATACAGCAAATTTAAAAATAATACTAAAAATAATAGTATTAGTTAATTATCCTCTGTATTAGGACCTTCACATGAAGTTTTTCATGAAACCCACATTTAATCCCCATGAGTTTGGGTCACTCTCTTCAATTGACCTATAAGGCATCTGAGATGTATCGAATTTAAGCAACTTCTCCAAATAATTTTTGAAGACATCAAAAATTAGTTTACTGAGGTTGGGAAGATGGTGACAGAGTAGAGAGCAGTGCTGATGGTATTCTCGAGTACCAAAGCAGCTAGAGGACAAGATAGGGAGCTTGAGACATCTTCAGGACCCTAGGAATTGGAGCAGGCAACATCTGGACACAGGGAAGCACAGCCCAGAGGCAGAGGAGGCCAGCAAGACAGTAGGTGAGGTATTTCCGACCAACCAGCAGTGGGGGGGGCGGGGCAAGGTTCGCTCTGGACAGGGGCGGCTCTGCCCACAGGGGCGAGTTTGACTGGGGCCAGCTCCAGGCTCCCTGGCGACTGGAAGTCTCAACAGTGAAGTGCGGGCTGCAAGGGCAAATGCCATAGGGAACAAGGAATTGAACTCTTGCAGGGGAGGGACTGTGTGAGAGACTCACTCCAGCAACAGGGAGAGGAGGATCCGCACGGGGCTAGAGGCTGAAGAGCAGAGTCCTGCAGGGAGCCGAAGCGGGGGAGCAGGGAAGTGCTAGAGAGCCGAAAAAGGTGCTGCTGGGCCACCAGGGAAACAGCAGCTAGAAGCCCCTGCAAGGTGGGAGGCCCAGCCCTGCGCAACCACATAGGCCCCCAGGCTCCACAGAAACTCCAAACTGCAAGCCTGCCAGCCTGGAACTAGTAGCTGGGACAACTGACCCGCCATTGCAGGAGACAAAGGCCTCACCGCCCACACCTGGGAGGGGCTCATCACAGAGGCCTCGTAAAGGACTTCTTGGAGAGCTGGTTGGCTTGGAGGAGTAGTGTCTGCCCTGGAAGGGCTGGACAGTGTAGGCCGACCCCGGCAGTATTAACGGACAGGGACAGCCTCCTCCCAGAACTGCGGGGACGGGGCCAGTCCTCACAGGGACCAACTAAGTTGCAGGCTGCCCTACAGGGGTGCTGGGTGCTCCTTACAGGCAGGAACCTCCACCAGGAGTGGGAGGGGGCACCCTGCGGGCTCCAGAATACCAGCAGCCCTAAAACCCAGCCAGGCTGCAGAAGGCCCAGCCTACCTGAGGGCGGACACTCAGAATCAGCCCTGACTGTGACAATCAGAGGCCCTGCCACGTGCCAAGACCAGCTAGAATATAGACTATAGACTGTAAAGTCTTGACCAAGAAAAAGAGGCAGCCTCAGGAAAGGGATTGCTGCCAATCTCAAGCACCTGAGTTATACCGAGAGCAATATGAACTATTAATCCCCAACATATCCTTTACAAAAGTTACTTCTCACATATTCTTAATCCTCACCATACCTCAATCCACCTAAATAACCAAGACCCTCCCCCTACTCTCAAATTAAAGTCTACACACTCTGTGGGAATAACACATTCCCAGTCCTCAATCTAAGTATTTCTCCCTTCCCCAGCCTTTCTAAACCCTTTCTTTATTCTTTTCTTCCTTCCTCTTTTTTTTTTTTTTTTTAATTTTTCTTTTCCTTTTCTTCCTGGTAAAGCCGACATGTTCTGGCTCCACCTGGATCAATCAGAAATCATAAAGGGGGAACACACAGCTAAAACCTTTCTTTATTAATATTGATTTCTCTTTGTCTTGTGACTTTCTCCTCCCCGCCTGCCACCTTTTTTTTTTCTTTCTTTCTTTCTCCTTTCTTTTCTTTCTGATAAAACCCACTGGTCCTGGCTCCACCTGGACCAAACAGAGACCATAAAGGGTGAACAGACACCTAAACCTTTTCTTTATTAATATTGATTTCTCTTTCTCTTGTGATTTTCTCCATTTTTTTCTTTCTTTTTATCCCCCTCTGCTAAAAGCCCTCAGGTCCAGGGTCCATCTGGACCAGTCAGGGATTATTAAGGGTGAACAGCCATCTAAACCCTTTCTTCTTCTTATTATTATTATTTTTTTTATTTCTTTTTTCCCTTTGCATTTTTTTTTTGTTTGTTTGTTTGTTTGTTTGTTTGGTTTGGTTTGGGTTTTTATTTTTGGGTTTTATTTATTTATTTATTTATTTTTTTGTGGTTGTTGTTTGTTTTGTTCTTTTTGTTTTTTGTTTTTGTTTTTGTTTCTGCTAAAAGCCTGCAGGCCCAGAATATAAGAAGACAGCTCAAATACAGCACACACCCAGAACAGCAAGTGGAGAAAATCTGGGAGACGGCAACACTGAACTCCACAAATCTCCAAATCACAGAAGGGTGCTCAACTAAGGCAAGGAAACAAAGCAGGTTAACACAAGGAAAGAACAAAAATAAATACATAAATAAAGAGTAAATAAGAACAGACACCCAAAATGGGGGAAAAAAGAATGAGTCCATCACCAAAAGGAAAGGAAGAATCCCCAGAAAGAACACAAAATGAAACAGAGGTACCTGGAATATCAGATAAGGAATTCAAAAGAATGATGATAGAGAAGCTCAGTGAGCTCAGCCACATCAAAGAAAACTGTAAACAACTCCAGGAGAACTACAAAGAACTCCAGGGAAATTACAAAAAACTCCAGGGGAATTACAAAGAACTCCAGGGGAATTACAGAGAACTCCAGGGAAGTTACAAGGAACTTACTGAGAACTACAACAGCATGAAAAAGGACATGGAAACTATCAATAAGTGCCAGGAGGAAATGAAGAATACAATTTCTGAATTGAAGAATACAGTAGAAGGAATCAACAGTAGGCTAGAGGAAGCAGAGGACCGGATCAGCAAGTTGGAGGATAATGTAGACAAATACTCC
>PVIW01015751.1:0-18759 GCA_004026585.1 Noctilio leporinus | reverse complement strand
GGTTCCTTTATACTAGGTTCTTGACTAAGCTGCTCCCCTTCTTTGCCTCTGCCTCCCCCATCTCCCCAACCCCCTTCCCCCTGACCACTGAAGGCCTATTCCTTGTATTCATATACTTGGTTCTGTTTTGCTTGTTGTTAGGTTTGCTCATTATTGTCCCGTAATGGGTGAGATCATATGATATTTGTCCTTCACTGACTGGCTTATTTCACTAAGCATAATACTCTCTAGTTCCATCCATGTTGTTGCAAAGGGTACAAACAAGTTCCTTCCTTCTTTCTGCTATATAGAATTCCATTGTGTAAATGTGCCAAAGTTATTTGATCCAATCATCCACTGATGGGCACTTAGGCTGTTTCCAGCACTTGGCTATTGTAAATAATGCCGCTATGAACATAGGTGTACATAGGTTCTTATGAATTGGTGTCTCAGGATTCTTTGGGTATAGTCCAAGTAGTGGAATTGCTGGATCAAAAGGCAGTTCCATTTTGAGTTTTTAAGGAAACCCCATACTGTTTTCCACAGTGGCTGCACCAGCTCTTTCTTTTTATTATAAATAAAATATGCAGACATCTCTAAAAATTCAAACTCTACAAAAGCAAGTTTCCTTATGGCTGTGACTCCAATTGCCTCCCCAGAGGTGTTCAGAGTTGTCAATTTTTGGTACATCTTCCCATATTCAAGTTTTCATATTCATGTATCCTTTTCACTTTTATACCCAAACCAGAAAACCATACACATTTGCTAATTTTCACTTAACTATATTATTATTAAATCATATTACATGACATCAGAAGATACATAATCATCTAATTAGTTTCATTGCCTGCACAGTATTATTCCTACTAAAGGATGTACTAACCTAAAATGTGTCTCACACACAGGCACTTGGATTTAAATGTTTGTTTGCCTATGCAAATGTATTTGAGAGACACATTTCAGAAAGATTTAAATTCATTTTTTACAATAGTGTTGAGAACTTAAATTATGTATTCTGTTCAGACATTCTGTTTTTTTCAGGTTTACTTGTTTGGGTTTGGAGTGTGACAAGTCTTTCATAGGAAAACAAAGTGCCTGAAAATTTCATTTAAAAATCGATTTAATAAAAAGAGTTCTAATGCCCTGGTTGGTGGCTCAGTAGATAGGTGCTGGCCTGCAAACCCAAAGGTCGCTGGTTCAATACCCAGTCAGAGCACGTAACCAGTTTGCCAGCCAGGTCTCCAGCCAGGTCTGTAGCTAGAGGCAGATGAAAGGCAACAATACATTGATGTTTCTCTCCCTTTCTTCCCCCCTTCTCTCAGAAAATAATGAACATCTAAAAAAAAAAAAGTTATCTTAATTTTCCAATTACAGTTTACATTCAATATTACTCTGTATTAGTTTCAGATGTATAGCAAAGTGGTTAGAAAATCATGTAATTTACAGAGTGCCCCACCACCACCAAATTACTTTCTATCTACTATGGGCAGCCACTATGCTATGGTTTTATCTAATTTTCCTTACTTAAGGCTCTGTGAAGTGGATATTCTTTTCTTTGTTTTATAGATATGGAAACTGAGTCTCAGCAGTGAGATAAGTCACTGGGATTTTTATGTACTAACAGAAGCAGCAGGATAGGATTTAAAACATCTTTCATTTTATTTCACAAGACATGCTACGTGAGCCTTCAAAACTAATCTAGTGAAATGTTATGTGCATGATTTCAGATTTAGATTTTTTAAACCCTCTAATAGGAGTAGGAATAATATTCCACAAACTTCTCTTCTTAATGTACCATCGAAATAGGAAGAAGGACAAGACTCCTTTATTCCAAGATGTAGACAGAAAGATGGAAGATTTTCATGTACGAGGACTATGAAGAGAAACAATAGAAAACAGCCATCCTAACTGAATTCAGTATATATATATTTTTATCTAGGTCTTCCTGAATTACTCTCCTTGACAGTACCAATTAGCTACATCTCAGGAAGATATTTATAATCTGACAAGCCTGAAACCTTGGTAATTAGGAAACTCATAATTATCACTTATCTTTTGAACAGCTTAGACTGGCAGGCACTTGTTTCAAGCTTTAAATTGTCCAGGATTCCTTCAGCCCATGTCAGGAGGAAAAGGGGAAAAGTCTGCTGAACCTGGGGCCCCTCTCTAGAAAATTGAAACAGGAAATTCAAACCATTGTAGGTGGTTATCTTACTAGCTGGGGCTAAAAATCTCCTGTGACCTCTGACATCCAATTTTTTTAATTGGTAGTCTCCCTATAACAGCCTGGAATTTCCAGTTTACATTATTTGTGTCCTGCCTTGATACATAACAAATTATTGAACATATGTATTGTATCTGTGAAGCAGAAAAAGCACCCACACTCTTAATTAGTAATGAAGTTATTAGTTAATTAGCAATTATAGTTAATATTCATTGGACATTTTATTCATTAACCACTGTGTAAAAATCTTTTACATAAATTTCCCCACCTAACTTAAACAACAAGTTTACAGATGAGAAAGCTGAAGCACAAAAAATGAAATAGCCATCCCAAGGACAACTCTCTTAGAAACTGACAGAGCTGGGATATGAACCTATTACTGAATAACTTAATAATCATCGACTATAAACATTAAGCTCCAGTACACAGGGAAATGAACACTAACATTACAAATCTCCCAAATGCTACTACTTTCTGCTTACAGTAGACAATTGACATGACTTTGGGCTAAATGTCTCTTGGATAGGGGAAAGCATTGATTACAAATATGTGACAGAAGACCCTTTACTGGAGGAACTGTGATTTGAGAAGTTTAATTGCTCTGCAGGAGAATACATAAGACAATATTATTCAATGAAATTTTAAATCTCTGTTGGCTTTGATTCCTATGATGTCTATATATTATTGCTTGGTCTTGGAAGGAAGTATGTGTGCATAAGTGTGTGTGTGCTTGCATATATGTATGTGTGTTTTATTATTTAAACAATTGGCTGATAAAGAGAACATAAAATGGCAAGAGGGAAATGCATATCTGATTATCAGTCATCTGTGTTTTCCTTGGACTGTACTATTGATGTCTGACAGTATTTATAATGAATATTTCCTGACAGCAAGCTTGGGAAAACATGGCTCTGTTGCAGGCCAAATCCCTTTAGAGAGAAAGGAAATTCCTACTACTAGTTTTCCTGGAAAGACACCAGTCCTGGGCTAAAAAATAAGGATCATGTTACCTCGGACTTTAGAGGTAATAAGAGACATTATCACTTTGGTTTTTGTAGACACAAGAAGAAGAGATGTACTCAAGGGCCCCCAAAGAAGAGATACAAGCTATTTTCTGAAACACGGGGCAAAGTGTGGATTAATTAAATGCCAGCAGAGGCTTGCCTCATGAAATGAATTGGACCTATGGACTCTGAAAGGAGCCAAATTAAAAATATGATTTTCTATGTGTGGTAATGCATTTCAATTATTCTGAGATCTTTGGTAAAGTCTTGCTGAACATGATAGCCTGGTCTCAGCTTTCACTAGATTTTCTTTGGTTTCACTTGGTGAGAAGTCATTTGAAGGGGAACTATAGCAGACTGAGTAAAGATGGTCTGAAATTTCAAAATTTCAGACAGTTTACTTGTTGTCATATGTCCTTCTTCCCACTATTCTGCAAAATAACATGAAAGGGATAAGAAAGTTACTAATTTACATGTCAGATGCTACTGGTGCCCCCACTCTAATCTCTCAGACTCATCACATCTTACATGACCACCACAAGCATATTGAAAAATAATGTTGAAGAAATATCTTAAGATGTAAGTTGAAAGGATCAAGAGATGTTTAATAGAAGAAAAAAGATTAGACTAGAAGATTAACCTTCCAGAAACAAAATAGGAGTCATAGTAAAAGAAAGAAGATGATGACAATGATGACAACAACAACAACAAAAGCACAGAAGAAATGATCAAAGAACAAACACAAGAAATTTTCCCCAAATTGAAGGATATAGCTGTTTAGGCTAAATGAGTACAGCAAGAGCTCAGCACAGTTATTGAAGAAACACCTATAACCTGTTGTGTGCCACCAGATTTTTCCTATAGGACTAAGCACTCATTCCCCCATGTCCTGGGTATGTTGGTGGGTGGTGGTTTTCAGGTGATTTTCTCCTGGGAAATTGACATTTACTCAAGAGCACTGGCTCACCAGTGGTCAATACCCTTTTTGGGAATAGCTCGCTTCCATTACAAGTCAACAGGGGAAGAGTACATATAAAGCCAGCCTACCTGCCTAAGGTGGAATATTTCTGAAGTGGTATTCCAGTTCCAGAACTCTCCATAGGATTGGTTAAAGTGTGTACATTTCATTTAATACTTCTCTCTTCCCAATTTTGCTTTTTTAGTCCTCATAAGCATGGTTTTCTCCAGCAGTCCCCAATAAACTTCCTGAACAACAACCACTATCTCTGAGCCCAAGCTAAGATCATACCAAAAGTTATTGTGGTACAATTTCAGAGCTGAAGGATGAAAAATTATCCTAAAGTTTCCAGGGAAGAAAAACAATAGATCAACTGTAAAGGAACTGGAAATGACGTGTCATTAGCTTTCTCACTAAGAACATTGGAATCTAGAAAAGAGCCTTAAATAATGACAGGAAGATAGTTTCATTCTACATTTAGATTTACTACTAGACTATGGATTTCATCCTGAAAGTATGCAATGAAATAACAATAATGATGGCATAAAGACATTTTCATATGGATAAATAACCAATAAATCTACCAGTTTCTTCATCTTCCTTTGGAAAACACTGGAGTGAACTGATACAGGGAGGAACAATCTACCAAAATGAGAGATAAAACATGAACGAGGTAACATGAGATGTAGAAAAATATGAAATGTTATTCAGAAGGTTGGCAAAGAGCCCTAAAAATGCTACCTTGCAGCAAGCTAAAAGAAATTTTCCCAGCAAGAATCAGAAGAATAGAAAGATCTAGGAGGGAGGGGTCTAGGAACAAAGAAAAGTAATAATAATTAAAATGATAATAATAATTAAAGTAACTATAAATTCGAGCAGAATTATACAAGGCCTGTCTGGAAAGTATCCACCCATGTGCTATGAAAAATAGAACAAGATACAAGAAACATTGTACATAGGACAATAATGCCTCGCTCCCCTTTGATGTAGGCATCTAGGGACTTTACAGTTCTCCTAGAATCTTTAGCAACTGCAGTGTGTTCCTTTTGCTCTGGTAGCAGAAGATGTGGAATGGATTTTGCCCTGACACATTTCATGCCAAGATCCTATGTCAAATCCTTGGACACAGTTTTTGAAATTCCCAGATCAGCTTCTGGTTCTCACACTGTCAGTCACTGATTATTGTTGATTATAGCCTGAACATGTTCAACATTCTCAGGCATTCCAGAATGTGGATCACATTCAACAGATTCTCACCCATCTCTGAAGCATTAGTGTCACATTTTTATTTATGCTACACTCATTGTATTATCCTGAAAGCCTTCTGAATCATCTGAATAGTTTGCATCAAAGAACATTAAAGCTTAAGGCAAATTTGATGCAGATTTGTTGCTCTACTTCCTCAGCATTTTGAAGGTGATGGCCACATGATACAGGTGCTCACTCAATGGCATCTACCAACCCCAGTGACCAGTACAGTGAAGTTGTCACTGTTCAGGCATGCACATTCCAGTTACTTCAGTGTCATGCAAACCGTTCTCATTATATTAATAATGGCTGAACTTTTTCTGGACAGACCTTGTATGTTTGAACACAAAAGGAAGAATAATTCTAACAAGCTGAATAGTATTTGCATAATCATAAAAATGTAAACATTGGCTATTGATTTTGTAAAGCATGACTGTTGGATTGCTGAGAAAAAAATGGTAGAAATGATGATGAGTTCTTATGTAGCATCTAGTAAAATCAGTGGATACCTTATTAAATGTACAAACCAAGAAATAGCTGTATATGCAAATTTTTTGAAATATGGAAGAAAATTCTGGGAGAGGTAACTAGAAGGTCTTAGAGGAGTTTGCTTCTGGGGGAGAGGAATAAAAGATGCCCACTATATAATGACAGTGGCAAGTGGGGAGTGGAAGGAGAAGACTGATGAAGTGGCATGCCCCAACCAGCACAGAGTCATGGAACATGTAAGCGGTCACTGTGAGTTTCTAGGAAATCTTGACAAACTCATCCTGGTAAAGGACTGAACTTCCTAAAATCAAAGCATTACAACATATACATATTACTTTCATACCCAGGTTCTGTTGATGGGTTTGAAACAGAATGGCCAATTCCTGGCATCCATTCTATCATAAGCTTTTGTACCCAAGGCACATATTGTTAATACAGCACTGCTCTGTTTCATACATAGGTGTGATCAGTTAGCAGTATTCATCACAGGTACAAAAAACAGGAGTGGAAGCACATTTGTTCAAGTCCTGTGGTTTCAGAATCCTTCTCAACACAAGGCTCAGAAACCCAAACCATTGGAAATGCAGGACTACTCTAAAGGTCTGTCCCTGCTCCAGAACTCCTCATAAGATTGGTATCTCTGTGTACAATTCACCACTCATAGCATAAAATCCTACCTTCCAAATATTAATTTGGGTCCTTTCAGAAACAGATGCTAAGGAAGGATGAAATGTACAGAAGTGTATTAGGAAACATGGCTGAGGGAGCCATGGTACTTCATTGCAAATCTGTCCCCAGTGAAGGAAAGAGGAAAGATCTAAGTGCAGTTCTAAGGAAACTTTGTGAAGTCCAACGTGAGTCCTCAAGCCAATGCTGCTCATCAGAGGAGTTCTGTGCCTCCAGGAATTCATCTGCCTCAGTATCTTTGCCATCTCAGTCATTGGCCACAGGAAGTGTAGCTTCAGACCAAGCACAGTGATATATTTTATTGCATAGTAGCTGGGGCTTATTCAGTAGTTCTCCTTGCAGTTGAAGAGAGCTGGTTTCAGGCTGTCTCACGCAATTAGATACCTGCAATTAGAGGTGCAATCATAGATACACAGGGAAGATTGAGGAACCTAAGGTGTGACCTAAGCGAGACTTCAGTCAGGAGCAGACAGACTGAGTTGTTGGTATCTGCCTCCTAATAGGCTCATCATGGCCACTGGCTAGATCTGGGTAAAGATAGTAGGATAGGAATATTTTAGCTTAAATTTGGTCAATTAGATAAGGGGAAGAAATCTGAATTAAACACTATGAAGACCAAGATAGGATTCTTCCGATATTATTGTGAAGGACCCCAGAGTACTGACTCAACATATTTCGGTTCTCTTCAATGCCTCAGACAAAGTTGTCTTACATTAGTAATGACATTAAATGCTACTATTGGTGCACTAACAATAAAAACTATTAGCATGAAGTCAGTACTTCCTCTTTTTTAAAAAGTTTCATCTTTATTGTACTTTTTCCAGTACCACTCAGTTCCCTTACACCCCTTTCTCCTCAGTGATTACAACACTGTTTTCATGTTCATGAATCCTTTTTCCTTTTTGTTCAATCACTTCACCTCCTCACATGCCACCAACCACTAGCTGTCATTCTGCTCTCCATCTATGAGCCTGTTCCCATTTTTCTTGTTAGTTCAGTTTGTTTATTAGACTCCACATGTGAGTGGAATCATATGGTATTTTTGTTTTTTTGACTGGCTTATTTTACATAGCATAATTTCCTCCATGTCCATCCATACTGTTACAAAGGGAATTTTTTTTTCTTCTTTTTTACAGCCAAGTAATATTTCATTGTGTAAATGTTTCTTGGTTGTTTTGTCCACTCATCTATTAATGGACACTTGGGCTGCTTCCAAATCTTGATGATTATAAATAATACTACAATGAACATAGGGGTGCTTATGTTATCTCTAATTAGTGTTTTGAGTTCCTTCAGATATATTCCCAGAAGTGGGATTGCTGGGTCATATGCAGATCCATTTTTAATTTTTTGAGTTATCTTTATACAGCTTTCCACAGTGGCTGTACCAATCTGCATTCCCACAAACAGTGCAAAAGAGTTCTCCCTTCACATTCTTGCCAGCACTTGTTTGTTGATTTATCAATGATAGCCATTCTGACAGGTGTAGGATAGTATCTCATTGTGGCTTTCATTTGCAGTTTCTTAATGATTAATGGTGTTGAGTATCTTTTCATACGTCTGTTTGCCATCTGTATGTCCTTTGGAGAAGTGTCTATTTAGTTCTTTTTCCCATTTTTAATTGAATTTTTTGTGATGTTGAGTTCTGTAAGTACTTTGTAAATTTTGGATATTAACCCCTTATCAGATGTATCAGCAAATACGTTCTCCCACTCTGTGGGTTATCTTTTTATTTTATTGACTATTTCCTTTGCTGTGCATAAAGTTTTTAGTTCCACTTATTTTTTCTTTTGTTTCCCTTCCTGGGCAGATATGTCTGATCAAAAATTGCTAGGAGCAATGTTTAAGATTTTGCTGCTTATGTTTTTAATTTAATTTTATTTTATTGTTGTTGTATTACATCCCCTTTTTACTCCTCTTTGTCCCTTTCCCCACCCACCCACTCACCCCACCTCAGAGTCAATCCCACTCGTCCATGTCCATGGTTCTTCCATACTAGTTCCTTGACTAAACAGCTCCCCTTTCTTTGCCTCCTTCTCCCTCTTACCCCCTGCCCACTGAATGAATACATGTATTCATTGTATACATGTATCTGGTTCTGTTTTGCTTGTTTGTTTATTTTGTTCATTATTGTCCTATAATGGGTGAAATCATATGGTATTTGTCTTTCATTGACTGGCTTATTTCACTAAGCATAATACTTTCCAGTTCCATCCATGTTGTTGCAAAGGGTAGGAATTCCTTCTTTCTTTCTGCTCTGTAGTATTCCATTGTGTAAATATACCAAAGTTTTTTGATACAATCATCTACTGATGGGCATTAGGCTGTTTCCAGCACTCGGCTATTGTAAATAGCGCTGCTATGAACATAGGGGTACATAGGTTGTTATGAATTGGTGTTTCAGGGTTCTCTGGGTATAGTAACAAGATCACTTTAAAACATTCATAAGTTAAGTTGGTTCTTATTTATTCAGCTGCCCTATGTCTTTTGATTGGTGCATTTAATCCATTTACCTTTGTACCTGTGTTTCTGTCTGTCTCTCTGTTTCTTCATCTTCTTAGCTTCTCTTGTAATGCTGGTTTAGTGGGGATGTATTCTTTCAGATTTCTTTTGTCTGGAAAGCTGCTTATTTCACCTTCTATTTTGAATGACAGCCTTGCTGGGTAGAGTGTTCTTGGTTGCAGGCCTTTGTTTTTCATTGCTTGAAATAGTTTTTGCCATTCCCTTCTGGCTTGTGTTTCTGTGGAGAAATCAGCTGATAACCTTATGGGAGCCCCCTTGTATGTTATTAGCTGTTTCTCTCCTGCTGCTTTTAGGATTCTCTCCTTGTCTTTGAAATTTGCCATTTTCATGATGATATGTGGTGGAGTGGGCCTGTTTGGATTCATCTTCCTTGGGACCTTCTGTACTTCCTAAGTTTGCATGACATTTTCTCTCCTCAAGTTAGGGAAGTTTTTGGTCATTACTTTTTCAAAGAGGTTTTCTATCCCTTGCTCCTCCTTTTCTCCTTCTGGTATCCCTATGATATGGATGTTATTATGTTTCATGTTGTCCTGCAGGTCTCTTAAAATCTCTTCATTCTTTTTCAGTCTTTTTTCATTTTGTTTCACTGCCTGGAAATTTCTTTCTACATTGACCTCCAGCTTGCTGATCTGATCCTCTGCTTTCTCTAGCCTGCTTTTGATTCCTTCTACTGTGTTCTTCAATTCAGAAATTGTATTCTTCATTTCCTCCTGGCTCTTATTGATGGCTTCTATGTCCTTTTCAATGCTTGTGTAGTTCTCAGTAAGTTCCTTGTAGCTTCCCTAGGGTTCTTTGTAGTTCCCCTGGAGTTCTTCATAGTTCTCCTGGAGTAGTTTGTAGTTTTCTTTGAACTCACTGAGCTCATTGAGCTTCTCTATCATTGTTTTGAATTCCATGTCTGAGAATGTGCTTGCCTCTATTTCATTTTGCACTCTTCCTGGGGATTCCTCCTTTCCATTTGCTGAGGGTTTATTTCTTTTTCTCCCCATTTTAGGTGGCTCTTGTTTGTTTCTGCTTCTTAGATTGGTCTGCTTTGACTTACTGTCTTAGTGTCATGAACTTCTGTGGTATAGAGGTGCATTTTTTTTTTACTTCCTGGATCTGTGCTAGGTGAAGTCAGCTTGTGTCTACTCACACTGGGCCTACTCAGCCAGTTGGAGACTACCAGAAATCGACAGTCTTTGTCTGTCTCCTTTAGTTAATCCAATCAGTCTGTGATCAGTGGTCAGTTTTAGGCACCCCTGGGAGGGGCAGAGGAATTCAGTTGTTAATCCAATCAACCTGTGATCTGAGGTCAGCTTTAGGAACTGCTGGGTAGGGTAGATTAATTCCTATGGGTATGGCTGTGGCTTTCCCTCCAATGGCTCCAGCCCTTTGGAGAAGAGTGGTCTGCTGGTTGTATGGGGGATTAGTCAGCACTGGACTCACGGACTGCTCCCTCAACTCTCCCGCTAAAGCCACTGACCCAAACCCTCCTTAGGTGTCTCTAGTCCACTGTGCCCTCCCTCTGCTGGAGCCCATGGTAAGTGGGTGCCACTGTATTTTCGTGGGCGGCCCCTTTAAGAATTCAGTCTCTCTGTCAAGCCGGCTAAATCTAGTGGCCTTTTGCTTTTCACAGCTGGGTGCTGTTTTACTCTCAGCTTTGTTGCTGTAGGTTGAGAAGCATAGTTGAGGGTTTAGATCCCACCCTTCTCAGGTGGAGCCCCCCGCTGCTGAGATGTTTCTCCATCCCTTCAGCTACAGTCTATGGGAGCCTCGCCAGTCCTCTCACATCTCCACACTTCCTTCCGATCACGTTGTGATGAATCAGCCTCTTTTGTTTTGTCCGTGGTAATAAGGTTTCTCTCCAGTTGGTGTTCTGTTGGTTATTCTGGATGATTTCTCCCCAGTTAAGTTGTAATTCCAGTTTGGCGTTGGGAGGAGATTGGTATAGCTCCACTTACTCCTCTGCTATCTTGGTTCTCTGCTGCTTATGTTTCTTCTACAATTTTTGTGGTTTCAGGTCTAACATTTAAGTCTTTGATCCACTTTAAATTTATTCTAATGCGTGGTGTAAGAAGGTGATCCACTACAATTTTTCTGCACATATCTGTCCAATTTTCCCAAAACCATTCATCGCATAAACTATCTTTACCCTATTGTATGTGCTTGCTTCTTGAGTAGAACATTAGTTGATGATAAATGTATGGGTTTATTTCCGGACTTTCTCTTCTGTTCAATTGATCTATGTGTCTGCTTTATGCCAATTACATGCTGTTTTGATTACTATGGTCTTAAGTATAACTTGATATTAGATAGTGTGCTTCCTCCAACTTTGTTCTTCTTTCTCAGAATCACTGTTGCTCTGTGAGGTTGTTTGGCTCCACATAAAATTTTGAAATATTTATTCTAGTTATGTGAACTATGTCATTGTAATCTTGATAGGAATTGCATTGAATCTATAGACTGATTTGGCCAGTATGGACATTTTAATGATGTTAATTCTTCTTGTCCAGGAATATGTTATGTGCTTCCATTTATTCGTATCTTCTTTAATTTCTTTCTTCAGTGTCTTATAATTTTTCAAGTATAGGTCTTTTACATTCTTGATTAGGTTTATTCCTAAGTATTTTATTCTTTTTGAAGCAATTGTGACTGAGGTTGTTTTCTTAATTTCCCATTTTGTTAGTTTGCTATTGGCAAATAAAATGCAATGATTTCTGGGTATTAATTTTGGATCCTGTTAATTTGGTGAATTTATTTATCAGTATAGTAGTTTCTTGGTGGAATCGTTGGGATTCTCTATGTACAGTTTCATGTCATCAGCAAATAAAGACAGTTTTACTACTTCCTAACAATTTGGATGCCCTTTATTTCTTCTTGTGTGGTTGCTGTGGCTGGGACTTCCAGTACTCTGTTGAATAAGAGAGGTGAAAGTGGTCATCCCTGTCTTGTTCCTGATCTTAAGGAGCATGCTTGTAATTTTTGCCTGTTGAATATGATGCTAGAAATGTGTTTTTCATATATGACCTTTATTATGATTATAATTATGTTCCTTCTATTCCCACTTTCCTGAGAGTTTTTAAAAATCATATACAGCTGTTGTATTTTACTAAATGCTCTTTCTGCATCTATTGATATGATCAATGGTTTTTATCCTTCATTTTGTTTATGTGGTGAATCACATTTATTAACTTGTGAATGTTGTACCAACCTTGCATTCCTTGAGTAAATACTACTTGATCATGGTGTATGATCTTTTTGATGCTTTGCTATATTCAGTTTGCTATTTTGTTGAGGATTTTAAAATCTATCTTCATCAGGGATATTGGCCTATAATTTTTTTCTTTGTAGTATCTTTATCTGGTTTTAGAATTATGGTAATGCTGGCCTCATAAAATGAGTTTGGGAGGCTTCTGTCCTCTTGAATTTTATGAAATAGTTTTAGAAGAGGTATTAGTTCTCGAAATGTTTGGTAAAATTTCCCTGTAAATCCATTTGGTCCATAGCATTTTTTTTTTTTTTTTATTGTTGAGAATTTTTTATTATTGTTTCCATTTCACTAGGTATAATCTGTCTATTCAGATTTTCTGTTTCTTCTGAATTTAGTTTTGGAAGATGGTGTGTGTCTAGGAATTTACCCATTTTCTCCATATAAACCAGTTTGTTGCCATATAGTTCTTCATACAATCATTTTTCTTTTTCTTACATTCCTTTATATTTATTTGGTGTCAGTTGTTATTTCTCCTTTTTCATTTCTGATTTTATTTATTTGGTCCTTTCTCTTTTTTTCTTGATGAGTCTGGTTAAAGTTTTGTCAATCTTGTTTAGCTTTTCAGAGAACCAACCCTTGGATTCACTGATCTTTTATATCTTTTTTTAGACTCTTTCATTTATTTCTGCTCTGATACTTATTATTTCCTTTCTTATACTCACTATGGGTGTCATTTGTTCTTTTTCAAGTTCCTTTAAGTGTAAAGTTAGATTGTTCATTTGATTTTCTTTTAGATAGACCTATAATGTTAATTTCCATTTTAGGATTGTTTTCCCAGTGTCCCACAGATTTTGGAATAGTGTGTCTTCATTTTCACTTGTTTCAAGGTATCTTTTGATTTCTTCCTTGATCTCAGTTGTTGACCTATTTGTTGCTTAATAACATGTTATTTAGCTTTCATGCCTTTGCATGATTTTCAGTGTTCTTCTTGTGATTGATTTCTAGTTTCATAGTATTGTGGTCAGAGAAGATGGTTCATATTATTTCACTTTTCTTAAATTTATCTAAACTTGTTTTGTATCCTAACATGTAGTCTATCCTAGAAAAAATTTTACATGTACTTGAAAATATGTATATTCTGTCACTTTGGGATGAAATGCTCTCAAGATATTAAATTCTTTTAATCTAGTGGGTTGTTTAAGGCTGTCTCCTTGTTAATTTTGTGCCTGGAAGATCTATCCATGGAAGTAAATGGGGTTTAATATCCCTAACTATGACTATATTTCTCTCCATCTCTCCCTTTATGTCCATCAAGATTTGTTTCACATATTTAGGCACTCCTATGTTGGTGTATAAATGATTACTAGGGTTATATCCTCCTATTGGATTGTTCCCTTTATTGTTACATAGTAACTTTCTTTGTCTCTCACTATAGCCCCCCCTCTTTTTTAACTATATTTTATTGATTATGCTGTTGCTGTTGTTCCAATTTCTTTTCCCTTTGACCTCTCCATCTAGGATGCCCCTTTCCTTCTGCAATCCAGCTCCCTTTAGTTCATGTCCATGGGTTGTGCATATAACCCTTTCCCTGATTTCACCCTTTCCTGTATTATTTGTAACTTCCCCATCTCTATCTTGTACCCACCAATTATGTTTCCTAATTCCTACACCATTTCTCCTTCCTCCTTCTTCCCCCTCCCAATGATCTTCATTCCTATGATTCTTTTCTTATTCTGATTGTTTGTGTAGCTTGTTTTTGTTTTTGTTTTTTGTTTTTGTTTTTTGTTTTTAGATTCTGTTGTTGGTAGTTGTAAGCTTATTGTCATTTTAACGTTTATAGTTTTGATCTTTTTTTTAAAGTTAACTCTCTTTAACATTTCATATAATAATGGCTTGGTGATGAACTCCTTTAGCTTTATCTTGTCTGGGAATCACATTTTCTGCACTTCCATTCTACATGATAGTTTTGCTGGATTAAGTAATCTTGGTTGTAGGTCCTTGCATTTCATCATTTTGGATACTTCCTCCCAGTACCTTCTTGCCTACAGAGTTTCTTTTGAGAAATGAGCCAGTAGTATTAAAGGAACCCCTTTATAAGTAAGTATTTTTTCCTCTTGCTGATTTTAAGATTTTCTCTTGGTCTTAAACTTGGGCATTTTAAGTATGATGTGTCTTGGCGTTGTCTTCTTTGAGTCTAGCTTGTTAGGGACTCTCTACGCTTCCTGGACTTATATGTCTATTTCCTTTGTCAAATTAGGAAAGTTTTCCTTCATATTTTTTTTTTTTTTAATTTCTTACTCTTCCTTTTCTCCTTCTGGCACCACTCTGATTCAGATATTGTCACGTTTAAAGTTGTCCCAGAGATTCCTAAGACTTTCCTAACTTTTTCAATTCTTGTTTCCACTTTTGGTACTGGTTGACTATTTCTTATTTATGTTCCAAATCATTGATTTGAACCCCAGTTTCTTTCCCTTCAGCATTGGTTTTGTATGGATTTTCCTTCACTGCACTTAACATAGCCTTCACTTCTTCCCTTCTACATTTTTCATATCTGTCAAGTCTGTAAGCATCTTTATCGCTAGCATTTTGAACTCTGTGTCTGTTAGGTTAGCTACCCGCTGTGGCTTAGTTCTCCCACTGGAACCTTGATCTGTTCCCCTTTTTAGGCCATACTTCTCTGTCTCCTTAACTTGACAGGCTTCTGTGTTTGCCTGTTTCTTAGGTAGAGCTGTCATACCTGTTATGTTGTAACATAACATACAGGGAAGAGCCTTTCATATTTGTCAGTGTGGGGCAACCTATTTCCCCACAATGTGGTGCTGTATAGAGGGGAGGGGTCTGAAAGGGAACAATGCTGTTTGCTCAGCACTTGCCCCTTTTTCAGGCACTTCTTGCACTTCCTGTATGAGACTGGCTATTGTTCCCAGGGTGGGTGGGTCTGCGGACATTCTAGGACTGTGAGGATCTTAACAAACGGACTCTGCTGAGAGATCCGCAGTTTCTTCCTCTGCCCCAACCCCAACTGGGTTTCAGTCAGAAACAATGAGGCTTTATTTCACCCCCTACCCCACTCCAAAGTGCTGGAACTGTGAGCCACGCAATCTGGTCTAGTGTTAACAGCACTCACTAGGTGTTCCTATTTTTTTTAAATGTGTGACTGCACTTTCTGCCAGCTGACCACAGGCACCATCCTGCCAAAGCCACCATCCCACTATAGCCATTGTTCTGTTATACCATATCCCCTCTCTCCTGGCTCTGCCCCTCCTACATGTTTGGATGAGTATTTCTTCTTTGTATCTTTGTTTGTTGGACTTCGTGTAGCTGAGTTTTCTGGCATTTCTGGTTGTCTCTAGTTTAGAGGTAGATGTATTCCTTCACAGTTGTGGGGGAGACACAGCATGTACATTTTGGCGAGAAGTCTCCACTAGAGCTTGGGTTCTAAAGTCTTTTTTTTTAATATAAGGACTACTACCTCAGCTTTTTTTCTTTTTCATTTGCATGAAATATCTTTTTTCATCTCTTTAGTTTTAGTTTGCATATATATTTTAGTTTGCATATATATATATATGTATGTATGCATATGGTATGTATATTATATATGTATATGTATATGGTATATATGTGGGTTTTTCTTTTTCTTTAATTAAATTAATTTATTTATTTATTTAAAAAATTTTATTGTTGTCGTATTACATCCATCCCTTTTTGCTCCCCTCTGTCCCCCTCCCCACCCACCCATTCCCCCAAAGGTCAATCCCACCTGTTGTCCATGTCCACGGTTCCTTTATACTAGGTTCTCATCTAAGCTGCTCCCCTTCATTGCCTCTGCCTGCCCCCTCCACCCAACCCCCTTCCCCCTGACCACTGAAGGCCTGTTCACTGTATTCTTATATTTGGTTCTGTTTTCCTTGTTGTTAGTTTTATTCATTATTGTCCTCTAATGGGTGAGATCATATGATATTTGTCCTTCACTGACTGGCTAATATCACTAAGCATAATACTCTCCACTTCCATGCATGTTCTTGCAACGGGTACAAGTTCCTTCCTTCTTTCTGCTATATAGAATTCCATTGTATAAATGTACCAAAGTTTTTGGATCCAATCATCCACTGATGGGCACTTAGGCTGTTTCCAGCACTTGGCTATTGTAAAAAGTGTTGCTATGAACATAGGTGTACATAGGTTCTTATGAATTGGTGTTTCAGGATTCTTTGGGTATAGTCCAAGTAGTGGAAACACTGGATCAAAAGGCAGTTCCATTTTTAGTTTTTTAAGGAAACCCCATACTGTTTCCCACAGTGGCTACACCAGCCTACATTCCCACCAACAGTGTATGAGGGTTGCCTTTGCCCCACATCCTTGCCAACACTTATTTGTTGACTTGTTGATGATTGCCATTCTGACAGGTGTGAGGTGGTATCTTATTGTTGTTTTAATTTGCATCTCTCTGATGACTAGTGATGTGGAGCATTCTTTTATATGCCTCTGGGCCCTTTGTATATCTTCCTCAGTGAGTTGTCTGTTCAGGTCCTTTGCCCATTTTTTAATTGGGCTGTCTGTCTCCCTGGTGTTGAGTCACATTAGTTCTTTATATATGTTGGAGATCAGATCCTTGTCTGAGGTATCATTGGCAATTATGTTTTCCCATATAGTTGGTTCCCTTTGAATTTTGCTGATATTTTCTTGAGCTGAACAGAAACTTTTCAGTTTGATATAGTCCCATTTGTTGATTTGTTCTTTGATTTCCTTTGCCCTTGGTAAAGGATCAGTAAACATATTTTTGTGTAGGATATCCAAAAGTTTACTGCCTATATTTTTCTCCAGGACCTTTATGGTGGCACTGTTTATGTTTAAATCCTTTCTCCATCTTGAGGTTATTCTGGTGTATGGTGTAAATTGGTGATCTAGTTTTATCTTTTTGCATGTTGCTGTCCAGTTCTCCCAACACCATTTATTGAAGAGACTGTTTTTATTCCATTTGATGTTCCTTCACCCTTTGTTAAATATTAGTTGACCATTGAGTCCTGGGTTAATTTCTGGGCTCTCTATTCTGTTCTATTGATCTATATGTCTATTCTTATGCCAGTACCAGGCTGCTTTGATGACAGTAGCCTTGTAGTATTGTTTGAAGTCCGGTATTGTGATTCCTCCTACCTTGCCTTCTATCTCAAGATTGCTGTGGCTATTCGTGGGCATTTTTGGCTCCATATAAATTTTTGAAGTATTTTTTCTATTTCTGTGAAGTCTGTCATTGGTATTTTAGGTGGGATTGCATTGAATCTGTAGATTGCTTTGGGTAGAATGGACATTTTAATGATGTTAATTCTTCCCATCCACGAACATGGTATATGCTTCCATTTATTTGTGTCTTCCTTGATTTCTTTCTTCATTGTTCTGTAGTTTTCTAAGTACAGGTGTTTGACCTCCTTAGTTAAGTTTATTCCTAGGTACTTTATTTTTCTTGTTGCTATGGTAAATGGGATTTGTTTTTTCGCTTCTATTTCTGTTGTTTCATTATTGATATACAAAAAATGCTCTTGATTTCTGGATATTGACTTTATACCCAGCTATTTTACTAAATTTGCTTATTAAGTTGAGTAAGTTTTTGGTGGAGCCCATCAAGTTTTATATGTACAGTATCATATCATCTGTAGATAATGACAGTTTGACTTCCTCTTTTCCAATTTGGATACCTTTGATTCCTTTTTCTTCTCTGATGGCTATTGCTAGAACTTCCAAGACAATGTTGAATAGAAGTGGAGAAAGTGGGCAGCCTTGTCTCGTTCCTGATCTTAGGGGGAAAGCTTTCTGTTTTTGTCCATTAAGTATGATGTTGGCCTCAGGTTTCTCATGTATGGCCTTTATGATGATGAGGTATGCTCCCTCTATTCCCATTTTGCTGAGGGTTTTTATCATACATGGTTGCTGTACTTTATCAAATGCTTTTTCAGCATCTATTGATATGATCATATGGTTTTTATCTTTCAATTTGTTGATGTGGTGTATTACATTATTGATTTATGAATGTTGTACCATCCTTGCATCCCTGGGATGAAACCCACTTGATCATGGTGTATAATCTTTGTAATATACTGCTGAGTCTAATTGGCCAATATTTTGTTGAGAATTTTAGCATCTATGTTCATCAGAGATGTTGGCCTGTAGCTTTCTTTCTTAGTTGTGTTTTGCCCTGGTTTTGGGATTGGAATAATATTGGCCTCATAGAAAGAGTTTGGGAGTCTTCCCTCTTCCTGTATTTTTTTGGTATAGTTTGAGGAGGATAGGAGTTAGTTCTTCTTTAAATGTTTGGTAAAATTCACCTGTGTAGCCATCTGGTCCAGGGCTTTTGTGCTTTGGGAGATTTTGGATGACTTCTTTAATTTCACTAGTTGTTATTGGCCTATTCAGGCTTTCTGCTTCTTCTGGGTTCAGTTTTGGTAGATTATACCTTTCC
>PVIW01015750.1:0-18765 GCA_004026585.1 Noctilio leporinus | reverse complement strand
CCCCCCCCCCCCCCCCCCGCCCTGGGAACCAACTCTGTCGCTCTCCAAAAACAATCAATACAAACTTCAACACTACATGTAGTTTACAGGGAGGCTGGCTGGCCAGCGCGCCACCGCCTGCCCAGCGAACAAACAGCCTCCGCCCGCCGCCCCGCCCGCCCCGCCCGTTGGCGGAGCACCTGTGACAGGTGTGCAGGTGCCCCACAAGGACCGAGCCCCTGGGCTCGCCCGCTGCTCTTCTTCCCCAGGAGGCGGGCGGACCCTCCGAGTCCACACCAGCCCTCCCCGGCCCCCAGCCCCTGGTCAGGCCGCAGTGCGCCCCTAGCCCGCGCCCTCCATGGCCGCGCCCGCTGACCGCGCGCACTCACATAGCGTCTCAACTTCTTCTCGGGGGGCGATTTTCTCAGCCAGCCGGTGCACACAACGTCGCCGCCGCCGCTCATGCTGCCGGCCGCCTGGAACCCGCCGCCGCAGGGTCGTCCGGACAAGGGCGCGGGCTCGAGCCACTGGGTCAGCCTGCGGGCGGTGCGCAGCTCCAGAGTGAGGGGAGGGGCCGGGGCTGCCGGCCGCCGCGGGCCGAGGACGAGGAGGCGTGGACCCGGCTGCCGGGCGCGCGCGCGCTCTCCCCCGCCTGCGCGCACCCGCTCCCGGCCTCGGAGGGGGACCAAGGCAGGAAGAGTGGCGCGCGCTCGCCACGCCCATACCCCGCCGGCCCCCTCGCCCGCTGCCTCTGGAGACGCAAACACTCCCCGGCGTCTTTGAACCCGGGGTTCGCCAGGGCGCCGAAACCTGCAGCCGGCTGCGCCCTCCTCCCCGTTTTGTTTTATTCCCGGAGCCTCCAGCACTACGCAGGGGTGGCGGCCGAGCGTCTGGTGGGATTGAGGGTAGGATGGGGGGATCGGGCTGCGCGCCCTTTATCAAGTATCGATTTTTCACAGAGGGTTATCAGAAAGGGACCAAAGGGCTGCTTGAGTTTCCTATCCATCCCCAGAGTTTTAGATTTCAGTGGGTCAGGTTCTGGCTGGAATTAGTGATCCACAAGAGTTTAACTCTCGCACCCCCTTGATGGGAGAAGGAAAGGAAAAAAAGAACCAACCAAACAAAAAAAAACAGACCTTGCGCAGGGTGCTTTTGCATTCCTTGTGTACACGATTGTCTTGAGGAGTGTACAAATTGGGCGGGCCGTATTATTCCCATTTTATAAATAACGTAAAATCCTAAAGCCTATACAATATAGAGCCAAATTTCTAATTTTGGGGGTGGGGGTGGAGGTAGTCCTGCTCATCTGCTTTTTAAAGTGGGGAAATGGCTCTAACGTGTGCAGATCAATTTGGGGTCCTGTTATTACCAGGAATCAAAGTCCAGCAGGCTCAGAAGAAGTTCACTACTTCTGAGAAATACAATTTGGTAAAAGAAAATTCATGATTTGCAGAGTCAAGGAAGCAAAAATGAGTCAATGTATTTTGAGGTAATTGGAAGGCAAGGTAGTGTAGAATAATAAATTGGGGTCAAAATCCCCAGCGTTCCAAATCATTGACACAGATTATAAAATGTCTCTGGCATGCATTTGAAGATTGCGGCACAATGGCCCCTCTCACTGGGCCTTGGTGAGGTTTATCTGAGACGAAGTATGTGGAAGCACACACGAGACAACCCCACATTTCAGGGGAAGGGTGGGAGGAGGAAAAGACTTTTCGCAGCAGCTCTTTTCCACTCACGAAGTATCTTTACAAGCAATATTAAAAGGTAGGACAGTGGTTAAGGCGCCGGCCTGCGAACCCAAAGGTCGCAGGTTCGATTCCCCAGCCAGGGTACATAACCAGGTTGCAAACCAGGTCTCCAGTCAGGTCTGTGGTTGGAGGCAGGTGAAACGCAACCATACATTGATTCTCTCCCTCTCTGCCTCTCTCCCTTCTCCTCTTTCTAAAAATAATGAAATAAAATCTTAAAAAAAAAAAAAAAAAGGTAGGCCCTCCTCCCACATTTGAGAAGTCCAGCGCAACCCACGCTGTCAGTAAGGAGGTGTGCTTGCCCGCCAGTGAGTGGGAGAGACAGCATCTTGCGTTCCCCATACAACTTCAGGCTCAGGCCATTTGTTCAATTTTTCCTGTCTTGTTGGAGCAAAGCTAGTTGTTTCAAGCAGTTGGACATCCTTCTGGTTTAACAGATCGTGGTTCGGTTGGGAAAAGTTCACTTTCAACCGGTTTGTAAAAGCTAATCATTTACTCTATGTATAGCTCTTCTAAATACTCTGGGATCAGCGCCTCTGGACCCAACATTTCACCAACTTTATACACTATGCAGTGTGCTGCTGGAATGAATGTAAGGCCAGAACTTTCTGGCTACAGTTGGGACCAGAGCTTCCCTAGTCTTCCTATTTAGGGATCCTTAAGCCACATACAAGGAACACCACCAAAATTATGGCCACTTTAACCTCTGGCTTTGGCTTTAAGTCCCTTAAAAAGCTGTGCGACAAATATCAAAATACTAAAATCTGCCAAATCAGTCAGGAGGCAGTGACTTTCAAACAAAATAAAACAACTTCTGACTTCATTCCCATCTGAGTCATGGTGTCAGGTCCCAGCGATTGCAGACTCTGAGAAATCTGCACGGTTTGTTTGCAGCTTCCCTAACTTTCTTACGAGTAGGCTGCCAGCACCCAGCTCAGGATACAAATAGAAGGCAAAACTGCTGAGGTTCCTGACTGCACCCTGGTGTGGCTCCAGTCTTGAGTCTGAGGTACGTGCCAGGCCTGGAAACAGCCCTCGGACAGAACGTTCCAGTCTGGGCCTTTACTAAGTCCTCACTCCCTGCCTTTTTTTTTTTTTTTTTTTTAATGCTCCCTGCCTTTGGCTGGGGAAAAATGGAAAACAAATTGAGTGATTTATTTACATAACGCTAAGCGCCACCTATCGGAATCAGTTGGAATAACGCAATCCCCCCCCCCCCCCCCCCCCCCCCCCGCCTTCTCCAGCGAGAGGACACATACCATTAGTTTACAATTTAGGCATTTCTGATTTTAAAGACCATGGTATTTCCTGAAGGAACTAACGAACTGGCTGCAAGGAGGGCTTTGGGTCATTAATTCTAGACTCATTGAATCCTTCAGAAATGACCATCTTATAGGGAGGGTTTCTCCGGAGGGAGCATTGCAGAGCTTAGAGAAATGAGTATGTGGAAGGGAAGCATGGGCATCACATTTTGCTTCCCCGCTCCCACAGCCTGGGTTCTACACGGTGCACTGTGGCTTTGAGTTTCATCAGCGACAGCCTGCATCGTGCCTATCTGGGAGTTGAGGGCCGCGGCCAGCGGCAAGTGCCTGGCTGGTGGACCGCTCCCGGGAGTAGGTTGGAACGGCTGGAAAGAGAGCTGTCCTCAACTGCACATCAGGCTGATGTGATTAATGCCACCCACACCAGGCTTGACGTCAGTGATGGGACTGGGGGTGGGGATGGATGTTTGTGTCCTAGCCCTTCTGTCTTTTCTCCCCTTCAATTTAGTTGACAGGTTAATTTCAGAGCGGAGTGCTGCTGGCCAGGGTCAGTGTGGCCCGCTGAACCACCTCTGCCTGGTGACTTTCATGACACTTGTCTCTCAGGCGTTTTGAGGCTCGCTCTTGTTTAACCGCTGGGGCTTTGAGCCCGCTGGGTTCCCTCCATCAAATGACCGACCTACCACTCAAAGCAACTTTGGGCATCCCGCCGGGACAGAGATCTGGAAGTGGGCTAGGGGTGTGGTTGAAGACCTAATTGGGTTCCCTCCCTGTCTGTGGCTGCTAACAGCCTGTTACTTGACATTACACCCAGTGGGAGACATTCTGGAAGTAAACTTTCTTAAAGAGAAAATGTCAAGCAAGTCCAGCTTCCCAGTTTTCCCTGGTAAAGAACCAGAACCTGAGGCAATTGCTTGGGGAGCAGTTAGGCTCCTGGGACACTTCTACTGGCATGGGTGGAGGTGATCCCATCGGTGTTCACAGATCATGCTGCAAAATCCGTTATTCTGCCAAGAACAAAGACTGTCAAGGTCCCTAGCTCTCCAGACCACACTTTGCATGTTGGCCCCTTCCCTCACAGAGAGGTCTGGCCTTGAATTAGATCTTGAAAATGTTTTCCAGACCCCAGTCTCTAAAACCCACCATCCCCACTCCCAGAACAGTTGTTCATTCTTTTCTTAGATTCACACAGCACCCTTATCAATTGGGTTGTCACACTGTACTGCAAATAACCGGTTTACCTAGAGCCCCCCCAGCACGGCGCTAGGCACACATAGGTGCTCATTAAATGTGTGTTGGGAGAATGGTGGAGCCAATCCTTAAAGAATAATGAGATCTGTGGACCCCTGGAGCATCACCCCTAAGAATATCATCTGCGAAGTTCCTTACAAGTGGGTTTAGAGTGTCTAAGCCCTCTGGGGCTGGCCTGCTGGGAAGGACAGACAGAGCAGGTGGAGGTAATACTATGCAGTTTCACTTTAAAGTGGTTGAAACTCTTAGAGTTTCAAAACAATGACTCCTCAGACCTTTGACTTCTACTCCCAGGCTCTAAAGAGCTCCCTATGTTAACCCTTGATTCCCAAACCCTGACACTGTTGTAGAGACTTCCCAGATACCCTCTTCTCTGGGACTAAGACTTAAATCATTTATGGTTTATCCGATATCTGGATTCACACACAGTAACAGTTCGAGAGGTGCTCTAACACTTAACCCCCTGTACCCTCACACAATGCTAGCAAAGCTGGAGAAATCAAGTCCCCTGACTCAAAATGGGTATCATCCAACAGCTGACCAGCAGTACCATTTTCTCCTGCACCGAACACATGCACAGTGGCTGTGCACATTTACTAGTCTTTGTTTTGCTGGTGATTCAAGGGCCATAGGAGATCATCTCATCTAACGCTGTCGGAATTACTCAAGATGTTTATCTGAGGCACAGCCAATGATGTGCTGGTTAATGTTTAAAAACTAGCTCTCTGGTGGTGGTAGCCTTGAATTGTAGTATGTGCAATTTTTGTGGTGGAAATACTACACCCTCTCTACCTGACCAATTTCAAGCTGAGAGATAGTTATTTAGTATTTCTAACATAAAGATAAAATAGATATAAATAACACCAAGAGCAGAGATAACATCAAAATGTACTAAAATAATTAGTAATGGATGAGTTTTGGTTTATTCCCTTGGTTTTTAAAGTCAGCATTTTAATGTAATTTTAAAAATCAGCGTATACAATTCAGTGGTTTTAGTATATTTACCAAACTGTGCAACCGTCATTGCTATCTGATTTCAGAACATTTTCATTTTCCCAAAAAAGCAACTCCATAGCTATTAATAATCACTCGTCATTCCCCCAACCCTAACCCTGGGCAACTACTAATCTGCTTCCTAGCTCTATGGATTTGCCAGTTCTGGACATTTCATCTAACCAGAACTGTACAATATACAGCCTCTTGTGTTGCCTTCTTTCACATTATGTTTTCAAGGTCCATCCATGCTGCAGGCCAGTTTTTCATTCCTTTCACTGTATGGATAAAATTATCCATTCATCACTTGATGCACATTTCTGTTATTTCCACTTTGTGCTATTATGAATAATGATGATGTGAACATTCATGTACAAGTTTTTGTGTGAACCTACATTTTCAGTACTCTTGGGTATATATGTAGGAGTAAAATTGCTGGATCATACTGTGACTCTGTGTTCTTTTCTTTTTACGGAATTGTTTTCCACAGTGGTTACAATACCATTTACTTTCCTGCCAGCAATGTACGAGGGCTCCAATCTATCTACATCTTCTCCAATACTTGTTATTTCCCTTTTTTTAAAATTATAATTTAATTTAATAATGTTATTTTTAAAGCAGCTTGCAAAATGTTCACAATTTTACCTACTTGTTCTCATAGGCTGTCAGTCCTAGCACACCACTGCCCAACAGTCTACCCCAGAAAACCCCACCACCCTTCCCTGTGGTCGGTTCCACTTTTTTTCTGCTGACAAGAGCAATACTCAACAAATTTGAATTTCCTTGTTCTTACATCCTTCCTGTAGAAACCAGAACAAAAGGTATCAGGTTTTCTTCACTTGGACATAAAACGATTCTTGATTTTGGAGAAGTCCCCATTTTCAGCTCCCACCTGGCACTCTGGGCAGAACACAATGTTTCCCTCCTAGTTTTGAGTTGAGAAACAAAAATAAAAACCAAAATGTATCCTCCTGACACCCAGATGTATCTTCTAGATGAGCTCTCAAGCAGTTGCTTCAACAGGGCAAGCAGCTGTGGTCTGTTTCAACATAATTTGATGTAATCAGGGTTAATTTTGATGATGCAGTAACTCTGAAGACTGTTTTTTAACTGGATTACTGTTGGGTCAACAATCATGTGGCATTACATTTAGTGGCTGGAACAAAAGCCAGAATTAAAACAGCTTCCCCCACCCCCCTTTTAAATGACAGCCCCACTGGGATTAGAAGTTATGAGGCACATTTAACACAATTAACTAAAAAAGGAAAGTAGTTGCAGTCAAATTATACAAGCAAGCTTCTTTAAGGTCCAGCTCAAAAGAGCTGGAAATGTATTTGTTGTTTTCTTTTCCAAGAGTGGTTAGAAATAGGTTGTCAGCAATCATTATAACTTAATCTGTTCATGACATTCTAGGAAAAAGCCTTGAGATTTTCCTCTCAAAATTTCCTGAACCAAAGGATTTTTGGAGTCCTTAGTCCTAGTCCCCTCTCCTTTCCATGTATGTATTCAAAAACGATTAGGTTAAGTGAGGGCTAAATTCAGGGAGTGGCACCCCAGGGTTGAATGAACCACAAAGCTCTACACACACTTGCAACTGTTTCTGATGAGCAAAGTCTTTTACTTTGCTGGGATGGGGTTGGCTACCACTGTTTACTGTCCGCCCAATAGTTGCGTCTGGGATTCTCTAGGCACACGTGCTCTAGTCTCTTCCAGGCTCGGCTGAAACACAGTGAAGGCCTGTGACAAAAGCCATTCTTACACAGTTCTGGAAAGCAGAATCTTCAAAAATAGATGTCTTGGGAAGCGGCCAAATGTGTTGGATCTTCAAAACCTCTCTAATCCAGTTTTGTAGTTCAGAAAAAGTCTGCTATGTGTCTAATCCCTGTTGTAAATAAGCCTCTGTTCATTTGTTTTCTGTTTTGTTACTTAGGGGATCAAAAAACTTGAAAAGCAAAATAAGTCATTTAGCCCATTACATTTTATTTCTCAAGAATTCCTTACCTAAATGACCTCCTGATTCACATATTCTGGGATAATATATGGGTGCAACTAAAAGGCTGTAGAAAAAAAACGGCAGTATGACTTAAAAAAAAGTAATGAGAGTTTTGACTGGTGTGGCTTTCTTGGTTGGGTATTGTCCCACAAACTGAAAGGTTGCTGGTTCGGGTCCCAGGTAAGGGCACACACATGCCTGCCTTTCAGGTCTGGGCCCTGGTTGGGGCAAGTACGAGAAAAAGGCAACCGATTGATGTTTCTCTCACACATCAATGTTTCTCTCCCTCTCCTTTTCTCTCTTCCCTTCTCTCTAAAAAAAAATAAATATGTAAAATCTTTTAAAAAGTAATGACCTGGCTGGTGGCTCAGAGGATAAAGTGCCGGCCTGTGAACCTAAAGGTCGCTGGTTCGATTCCCAGCCAGGTCTCCAGCCAGGTCCATAGCTGGAGGCAGGTGAAAGGCAACCATACATTGATGTCTCTCTCCCTTTCTGCCTCTCTCCCTTCCCCTCTCTCTAAAAATAATAAATAAAATCTTTAAAAAAAAGTAATGAGAATCTTTCCCATAATTCAGATAATATGTTAATATCATTTTAGTTGCAAAAACAGATATCCATTTTAAATTCCATTAAGCCCAAATAGGGAATTTACTGGTAAGAAAATGAGGTATATCCCAAGGAACCCATGAAAAAGTTGAATAATCTGGCCTCCGGAGAAGTATCAACTGAGGACTAAATATAACAAAATCAAGGCAGTGAGTTTGTCTCTCCCAGGGCATGTGATTTTTCATGTCTGAGCATTGTACCTTCCTTCCTTCCTCTCTGCAGACTGCTTTGTCATCTCTTCAGGTGCACAGGGGTCCTGCAATTACTAAAGTTACATGTTTCCAGTCCAAACAAGTAGTCTCTAGTGTTCTCAGTTCCAATTTTCCCAGAGAAAATGAGACTGGTCCATTTTGAATCAGGTATCCACCCCTGGTCATCAGCAAGGGGAGCTCCTTGCCCCTGGTATGTCTGCAGATGATGCATTGGCTGGGACAGGGGTGGGGGAATTGTTAGAGGAGGGATGGGTTTGATAACTAAGTAAACACCTTGCAAGGTGTTTGTAATATAGACATTAAACCCAGCCTTGTTTCTTTCAGGATATGCTGAGTATCTAACATTTGAAAAGTTGAAAACACTTAGAAAAGCAATATTTCTATTCAAATACAAAACATGCTTATATTCAAATACATGTTACTTAGGTAAGACTATTTACATACTATTCAGTTCTCAGTAAGGATTTTCTAAGAGCCTGCTACCCCAAGTTTAGCATAGAAATGCAAATATGAATAAATCCAGAGTCTTAAAAAGTTCAGTCTTACTAGGCAGAGTAATAGGTAGGCAGATACCTACAGCAGGTGTGGACAATGAATACTATAATAGAGGTATTTCAAAGGATTGTGGGAGCACAGAGAAATTAGCAACCAACTACATGGGGACTGAAACTGTAAGGGTTTAGGTTTTGCCTAATTTGGGGTGCCCCTTGGAGAGAGGCACAGTGTAGGCATCAAACTTTGCTGAATAAGATGAAGTAGGTAGTAGCTACTTCATTTTGGAAGCAAGAAACTTTAGATTTAGAGAATAGGGCGGAGAAACCACTGTGAATATCTGAGCAACTTTAACTTCACCTGCTTCTGAATTTCTTTGTCAAATACACTCACCCAGCAAACTTTTACTGAGCACCTACCGTGTGCAAGGCACATGTCTAAATGCTGGTTATCTACCAATGGACAGTATTAGCAAGCTACTTGAAGGCAGTATATTAGGTCACTGCATGTCAGAAGCAAAGCTGGGAGAGAAGCCCTAGAAACAAACTTTCAGTGACAGATCATGAAGACAAATTTCTTGCTGAACTCATAATTACATTTGATTCCTGACTTTCTGTTCTACATTAGACATTGATTGGCTTTAGTCTTGGATTTATACTGAAAAAGGGCTTGTTAAAAAATTCATGAAGAGCCCTGGCTGGTAACACAGTGGATAAGGCGCCAGCCTGCGAACCCAAAGGTCTCTGGTTCGATTCCCCAGCCAGGGTGCAACCAGGTCTCCAGTCAGGTCTGTGGCTGGAGGCAGGTGAAACACAACCATACATTGATGTCTCTCTCCCTCTCTGCCTCTCTCCCTTCCCCTCTTTCTAAAAATAATGAAATAAAATCTTTAAAAAAAAATTTCATGAAGTATTTCAGACACATGAAGAGGGAAGTGCCAGTTTGGGGAATACTTTTAAGGAATATTTCACTTTTGCCTAACGGGCATATCTCCTACCCCCACCCCTTTTTTGTTTTGATAACTCAATGATACCTATTTCATTCTGGAGGTTATTTAATGAGTACCTACTATGTGCCAGATACTCTCCACGACACAGTAGAAACAAAGATGAATGCAGTCTCCTATCTGTTCTTATGAAGTTCATGTTCTGGCAGAGAAGACACATGATAGTGTGTCTAGAGGACTAGAATTTGCAGACAGTTTTGAGGGAACAGAATCGAAGAAAGGATTCTGGAAGTCACTGTTCAACTTTGGTATCCTGAAGTACAAGTCAGGATAAACACTAACACAAGCAATATAAACATGTGAACATGGAGAAATCCTAGTTGCACGTTGCCTCAGTGTGATTAATGTTGTAATATTCTGATTCTGGGTGACTAAGAGGTGTTAGCTGTGTAGTGCAAGAAAGCCACTCAAGCCCATTCACAGGTGTGTGGCAATCGGCGAAGTATATGTGGACTTGCTAGGCAGACAGCTGAGGGCTGCTAACCCACTGGAAGAGAGTTGACCAGCAGCTAAACGACAGTCAAACATAAAGACACAAGGGAGAACCAAGATGGTGGAGGAGTAAGTGGAGCTACACCGATCTCCTCCCAGGACCATTCTGTAATTACAACTTAACTGGAGAGAAATCATCTGAAATAACCAATGAAATACCAACAGGAGAGAAGCCTTATAGTTACAGACAGGACAGAAGGGGCCGCTTCATCGCTATGTGACTAGTACGATGTGCAGAGATTTGAGAGCACTGGCTGGGCTCCCACAGGCCACAACTGAAGGGACTGGAATTGGGGGTCCCACCTGAGAAGGGTGGGTTCTAACCCCCCAGTTGGGCTTCCTAGCCTACAGCAACACAGCAGAGAGTAAAACAGCGTCCAGCAGTGAAAAGCAAAAAGCTGCGGGGTTTGCTAGCCTGAGACAGCTTGAGACAGAATTACTAAAGTGACCACACATGAAAATACACTGGCACCTACTTACCCTGAGCTCCAGCAGAGGAAGGGCAAAGTGGACTAGAGATGCTTAAGGAGAGTGTGGAGCAGGGGCTTTGAGGAGAGAAATGAAGGAGCAGCCGTCGGGGTCCCAGTGCTTTCTCATCCCCCACATCGCAAGCAGACTAATGCTACTCCAAGCAGCCTCGGCCTGAGGGGACGTCATAGCCCCGCCCAGCAGTGCCTGAGCCTTGCGTGATCACAGACTGATTGTATTAAACACTGAATTAACCTGCCCTGCCCAGCAGTACTTAACCCTGACCCCAGATCACAGGTTGATTAGATTACAACAAAAATAATCTGTACAACCCAGCGGTGCCTACAGCTGACAGCTGATCACAGATGAAATGGATTAAAAACTGAAGGATGCAAAGACAGTAGATCTCTGGTTGGCTCCAACAGGCTGACTAGGCCCAGCCTGGGGAATGATCTGACATCACCAGAGGTGGATCCAGGAAGTAAAGAAAGTGCACCTCTACATGACAGAAAATCACATAGCAAAGGCAGGAACTCAAAACAGCCCAACATAAGAAGCAAAAACAAACAGGAAGAGTCATTTAAAATGGGGAGAAAAAGAAACAGAAGAACACCGAAAGGAAAGGAGGAATCCCCAGAAAGACTGCTAAATGAAATAGAGGCAAGCAAACTATCACACATGGAATTCAAAATAATGATGATAGAGAAGCTCATGAGCTCACTGAGCTGAAAGAAAAGACAAACAACTCCAGGGGGATTATGACGAACTCCAGGAAAGCTACAAGGAACTCACTGAGAACTATGTACACTAGCATTAAAAAGGACATAGAAACTATCAATAAGAGCCAGGAGGAAATGAAGAATACAATTTTTGAATTGAAGAATACAGTAGAAGGAATCAAAAGCAGGCTAGAGAGAGCAGAGGATCAGATCACCGAGCTTTCACTGATCATCGAGGTCAATGTAGAAAAAAATTCCCAGGCAGTGCAACAAAATGAAAAAGACTGAGAAAAAAAGAAGAGGTTTAAAGACAGTTGAAGGACAACATGAAAAGCAGTAATACCCATATCATAGGGATACCAGAAAGAGAAGAGGAGGAGCAAGGGAGAGAAAACATATTTGAAAAAGTAATGACAGAAAACTTCCTTAACTTGATGAGCAAAAACGCCACTCAAGTTTAGGAAACACAGAGGGTACCAATGAAGATGAACCCAAACAGGCCCACTCTAAAATACAACATAATTAAAATGGAAAATTTCAAAGACAAGGAGAGAATCCTAAAAGCAGCAAGAGAGAAACAGCTAATAACATATAAGGGGGTTCACTTGGATAAGGTTATCAAATGGTTTCTCAACAAAAACACCACAAGCCAGAAGGGAATGGCAAAAAAATACTCCAAGTAATAAAAAACAAAGGCCTACAACCAAGAATACTCTACCCAGCAAGGCTCTCATGCAAAATGGAAGGTGAAATAAGGCATCTCCCAGACAAAAGAAGGCTAACAGAATACATCTCCACCAAACCAGCACTGCAAGAGATGCTAAACGGTCTGCTTTAAAAAGATGAAGAAACAGAGAGAGACAGAGAGGAACACAGGTAGAAAGGGGAAAAATGAAGTACCTGTCAACAATGTTAAATATAAACAAATTAAATGCACCAATCAAAAGACATAGGGTGGCTGAATGGGTAACAAAACATGACTTACATATATGCTGTCTACAAGAGACCCACCTCAGAACAAAAGACAGACATAGACTGAAAGTGAAGGGATGGAAAAATATATTTCAAGCAAATGGACATGAAAAAAGGGCTGTGGTAGCAATACTTATTTCAGACAAAATAGATTTCACAATGAAGGCCATAAAGAGACAAAGAAGAACATTTCAGAACATTTAAGGGAACAATATATCATGAAGATGTAACCTTTGTAAACATATATGCACCCAACATAGGAGCACCCAAATATATAAGGAAAATCTTGGAGGATTTCAGAAGGATATTAACAGCAACACACTAATAGTAGGAGATTTTTAACACCCTATTATCAACAGTGGACAGATCTTCTAAGCAAAAATCACTACAGATATAATGGCATTGAACAACATTTTAGATGAAATGGACTTAACTGATATATACAGAACTTTTCACCCCAAAGAAGCAAAACAGACATTCTTTTCAAATGAACGTGGAACTTCTCAAAGATAGACCACAGGGTAGGGCACAAGACAAGCTCCACAAATTCAAGAAAACTGAACTCATACCAAGTATCTTCAAAGATCACAATGGCTTGAAACTAGAAACCAAATTCAAGGGAAAAAACCCAAAAACATTCTAATTCAATGGTGACTGAATAACATGCTATTAAGTAATGAATGGTTAACAATGAGATCAAAGGAGAAATCAAAGTTTCTGGAAACAAATGACAATGAATACACAACAGCCCCAAACCTATGGGACAGAGCAAAGGCAGTCCTCAGAGGGAAGTTCATAGCAATACAGGCCTACTTAAAAAGGATAGAAGAATCTTAAACAGCCTAACCTTACACTTACAAGAACTAGAGGATGAACAACAAACAAAGCTCAGAGCAAGTAGAAGAAAGGAAATAATCAAGATTAGAGCAGAATTAAATGACACAGAGACTAAAAGAAGAATTCAAAGGATCAATAAATCCAGAGCTGGCTATTTGAAAAGATCAACACAACTGATGAGCCCTTAACCAAACTCATCATGAAAAGAAGGGGAAAGACCTAAATAAGTAAAATCAGAAGTGAAGAGGAGAAATCACAACTGATACCACAAAATATAAAGGATTGTAAGAAATTACTATAAACAACTATATAACAAGAAACCTGACAACCTGGGTGAAATGGACAAATTTCTGAAAATGTATAATCTACCAAAAGTGAATCAAGAAGAAATAGAAAGCCTGCACAGACCAATAACAACTAGTGAAATTGAAGAAGTAATCCAAAAACTCATGGCAAACAAAAGCCCTGGACTGGATGGCTACACAGGTGAATTTTACCAAACATTTAGAGAAGAACTCACTCCTATTCTCAACCAATTCAAAAAAATCCAAGAAGCAGGAAGACTCCCAAACTCTTTCTATGAGGCCAGTATTATTCTAATCCCCAAACCAGGTCAAGACACACTGAAAACTACAGGCCAGTATCTCTGATGAACATAGGTGCTAAAATCCTCAACAAAATATTGGCCAATTGGATCCAGCAATACATTAAAAAAATCATACACCATGGTCAAGTGGGATTCATCCCAGAGATTCAGGATGGTATATTTGCAAATCAATAAATGTAATACACCATATAAGCAAAATAAAAGACAAAAACCATATGATCATATCAGTAGATGATGAAAAGGCAGTTGATAAAGTACAGCACCCATTTATGATAAACACATTCAGCAAAGTGAGAAAAGAGGGAGCATACCTCAATATAATAAAGGCCATACATGAGAAACCTATCGCAAACATTACACTTATTGGGCAAAGACTAATAAAGTTTTCCCTCTAAGATCAGGAACAAGACGAGGGTGTCCATTTTCTCCACTTCTATTCAATACAGATTTAGAAGTTCTAGCCTCAGCCACTAGATAAGAGAAAGAACTCAGAATGGAAAGGAGGAACTAAAACTGTCATTACTTGCAGATGACATGATATTGTACACAGAAACCCTTATAGGCTCCACCAAAATCTAGTAGCCCTAATAAGGAAATTTGATAAAATAGTGGGATACAAAGTCAATATTCAGAAATCAAAGGCATTTTTGTATATCAACAAAGAAATATCAAAAATATAAACTATCAAGGAAATCCCATTTACTATAGCAACAAGGAAAATGAAGTACGTAGGAATAAACTTAACCAAAGAGGTAAAAGACCTGTACTCAGAAAACTACAGAATGCTGAAGAAAGAAATTAAGGAAGATACAAATAAATGGAAACATATACCATATTTATAGATGGAAACAATTAACATCATTAAAATGTCCATACTTCCCAAAGCAATTTATAAATTCAATGCAATCCCTATTAAAATACCAATGACATATTTCACAGATCTAGAACAAATACTTCAAAAATTTATATGGAGCCAAGAATGACCACAAATAGCCACAGCAATCTTGAGAAAGAAGAACAAAATAGGAGGAATCACCATAACAAGTAATCAAACTATAGTACAAGGCCACTGTGATCAAAACAGTCTGGTACTGGCATAAGAATAGCCGTATAGATCAATGGAACAGAATATAGAGAGCCCAGAAATAAACTCAGGACTCTATGGTCAATTAATATTCAACAAAGCGGGAAGGAGCATAAAATGGAGTGCAAATAGCCTCTTCAACAAGTGGCGTTGAGAGAACTGGACAGGGCCATGCAAAAAAATAAAACTAGACCATCAACTTACACCATACACCAGAATAAACTCAAGATGGATAAAGAACTTAAACTTAAGCCGTGCCACCATAAAAGTCCAGAGGAAAACATAAGCCGTGCCACTATAAAAGCCCTAGGGGAAAACATTGATATCCTACGCATCGGTATTTTTACTGGTATCTCTCCCAAGACAAGGAAAATAAAGGAACAAATAAAAAATGGGACTACATCAAACTGAAAATTTCTGCTTAGCTAAAGAAAACATCAGCAAACTGAAAAGGGAACCAACTGTATAGGAAAACATTTGCCAATGACACCTCAGACATGGGTTTGATCTCCAAAATATGTAAAGAACTTATACAACTCAATACCAAGGAGACAGACAGCCCAGTTAAAAAACGGACAAAGGACTGAACAGACACTTATCTGAGGAGGACAAAGAGCCCACAGGCATATGAAAGAGTGCTCTACATCACTGGCCATCAGACAGACGCAAATTAAAACCACCTCAGGTGAGATACCACCTCACACCTGTCAGAATGGCCATCATTAACAAATCAACAAACAACAAGCGCTAGTGTTGTTAAGATGTGGAGAAAAGGGAACTCTTGTGCATTATTGGTGGGAATGCAGACTGGTGCAACCACTACGGAAAACAATATGGAATTTCCTCAAAAAACTAAAAATGGAACTGCCTTTTGACCCAGTGTTTCCACTGCTAGGACTATACCCAAAGAACCCTGAAAACACCAATTCAGAAGAACCTATGCACCTCTATGTTCATAGCAGTGCTATTTACAATAGCCAAGTGCTGGAAACAGCCCAAGTGCCCATCGGTGGAAGACTGGATCAAAAAACTTTGGTACATTTACACAGCAGAAAGAAAGAAGGAACTCCTACCTTTTGTGACAACATGGATGGAACTGGAAAGTATTATGCTTAGTCAAATAAGCCAGTCAATGAAAGACAAATACCATATGATCTCACCTAATACAAGAGACTAATGAACAAAATAGACAAATAAGCAAAATAGAACCAGAAGCATGGAAACAAGGAACAGACATTCAGTGTGCAGAGGGGAGGGGGAAAAAGAGGCAAAGAAGGGGAACACTTTAGTCAAGGAACTAGTATAAATGACCCATGGATATGGACAACATGTGGGGACTGACTGTGGGAGAGGGTGGGGCGGGAAGAGCAATGGGGGAAAAAATGGGATAAATGTAATACAACAACAATAAATTTAAAAAACTCATAAAGGCACCATGTGATATTTTTGTGGTTGTTGATCAGTAAATGGCCCACTTCCAAGTTGTTCTGAGACACATGAACCACATACAAGAGCCCTCCAGTACAAGTTAGCAAAGTAGATATAAGTTGGTTTGTTTTTTATTTCAATAAAATTGACATTCTATCTGGCTGGGGGCGGGGTGGAGAAAGGAAGGGGAAGCATCTGGATGTTGACATGTTACTCAGCATAGGAGGAATCAGAGTGGGAGAGGAACACTTGCATAGAGAAAAACCCGTGGGCGAGGTGGTGGAAGAGAAAGAGGAAATACATAAAGGTAGGAAGGCTCGCCAGGCCGGCTTTCCTATCCTACTACAGAGGCATATAGATCAGCTCTAAGGTGAAGACACAACGATCAAAACAGCATCTTCTTCAGTGAGCAGATCTGTGTAATTATCTTTAAATGTAATATAGTCAGACCCCACTAAAGGATTCTCAGTGTGAAATTAAACTGCCTACATTAGAATCATTAGGATCAGGCAGGCTGTCTGAGAAACACAAATTATGGGCTGTTCCATCCCAGACCTACTAAATTGGACTTTCTAGGGTGGGGTCAGGGTAATCTGAATTAATCAGGTGATTCTTATACTCCTGACATTGTGCAAAGCCTGTATGAAATGAAGCATGTCCTGTTTCTCTTTGTATCAAGTCCAGCGGCAAACCCAGGACAGTGAATGCTCAGTAAGTTTATTGGACTGAACTGAACACATCAAAGAAAAAGTGATTCAGTTATACTGGCTGAAACAGCAGATTTCACCCCCTCCTCCCCGCCAATATGTTTCAACCTATGTACATAGCTTTTTACATTGGAATTGCAAACTACATTAAAATATTTCAACACATTTTCTCTTAAAATACTTCTTTTGACATGTGTTCATCCAGAGTTTTGAGTTTTGAAATGATTTTCCTTAGAAGACCTTACATTTGTGTAGCACTTTTCAGTTTATGAAACCCTTTCACACAGACTTCATTGTTTCTCACACAATCCTTTGTAAGTAGCATCCCTGTTTTGCAGGTACAAACTCAGAGGTAAAGTTGCTCCAGGTTCCACAGCTCATAGCAGAATGTCAGACTTACACCAGAGTTCTCTCCCTCTATGTCTAACAGTCTTTCCAAGATGCCACATATCCAGAGCACTTTCTGGCAAGAATTTGATCCATTTCCTGATCCAAAAACCTGAAGGCAGAATGTGGAAGATGGAAATGACATTTAAAGGGATAATTGTCCAACTATACCCCAACTGTACAGGAATCAGTTCCTGCCTTTTGGGGTACTGTGAAGAAAATGTGTACATTAGTGGAAATTTTCAGCATTAAGAACTTCCTGTTCTTCAATGCAAGTCCATTTCTGCAACCCCAAAATGAAGAGGGGGGTGGGACTGCCCTGAATATTCTAAAATTGTAACTCAGATTCTTCAGAAGTATTACAAATATAGGAAGAGGAACAACTACTACTGGCTGTAAGACAGATAGGAAGAAAGCACCAGAGACTTTAAAGCTTTTCTAATATGGAAATCTGTATCACAGGATACGTGGGTAGCAGCTGAGTAGAGAGTGGAGGGAAGCATTCGTCTACCACGAGAACGACCCAGTTAAAGGATATACTGCCTAGTGGGGGCAGCCACTCTGGGAGGAGCAGACTGCTCAACTGAGCAATTTTAAGATTTTATTATGGAGAAGGCTGGAGAGAAGTAAATTGAGTGTGTTTCTAGTTTGTTACATGTGCGCGCTATGAAGAGGCAGGTTCTGTGACTGCTATCAGGTCCCAACCAGAGCTCTTCCAAGAATAAAATTCTCTCTCCAGGGGAGAGGTTTCCTATTCATTAAGAGGACGGGGTAAGACGGAGGAGCAGATAATAATTTCATGCACAGATCCAGGAAGTTAACAAAGTGCACCTCTACACCACAGAAGGTCACACCATTAAGACAGTAAGTCAAAGCAGACCAATCTAAGAAGCAGAAACAAACAAGAGCCACCTAAAATGGGCGGGACAAAGAAATAAACCCTCAGCAAATGGAAAGGAGGAATCCCCAGGAAGAGTGCAAAATGAAAGAGGCAAGCACCCTTATCAACCAGGGAATTCAAAACAATGATGATAGAGAAGCTTAATGAGCTCATCGAGCTCAAAGAAAACTACAAAGAACTCCAGGAAAGCTACAAGGAACTTACTGAGAACTACACAAGCATTAAAAAGGACATAGAAACCATCAATAATAACCAGAAGGAAATGGAGAATGCAATCAAAAGCAGGCGAGAGAAAGCAGAGGATGGGATTATCAAGCAGGAGGTCAATGTAGAAAAAAATTCCCAGGCAATGCAACAAAATGAAAAAAGACTAAAAATGAATGAAGAGGTTTTAAGAGAGCTGCAGGACAACATGAAACGTAATAACATCCGTATCATAGGGATACCAGAAGGAGAAGAGGAGGAGCAAGGGATGGAAAACCTGTTTGAAACAGTAATGACAGAAAACTTCCCTAACTTGAGGAGAAAAAAAGGCATGCAAGTTCAGGAAGCACAGAGGGTCCCAAGGAAGATGAACCCAAACAGGCCCACTCCAAGACACATCATCATGAAAATGGC
>PVIW01015749.1:0-18767 GCA_004026585.1 Noctilio leporinus | reverse complement strand
TGCACATGGCACTGTGACCATGACCACCACCACTGGTTCTTTCTTCTCCATCAGTACTGATCACTGCTCAGCTAGTTGATGGTATGTGGCCCTGGGATCTGCCCTTTGAGGCTGGGGTGTCTTTCTTGTCAGTGTCCTAATCCTGACTCAGGTGAAGATGATGGAGCAAAAGTCAAATAAAGAACAAACCCCAGACTAATAGAGGAACCAGGGGCTGAGCCTCCACCTGCATCTGCTCTGATCTCTGAGTCCAGAGCTCCCCCCTGGTGTCATGAGCGCCTCCTGCAGACCAGCCAACCTGTTTTCTCCAGGGAGGTTTTCGCCTGGGCTCAGGATGACTCTCCCTCACTGTGTCTTTGGCGCTACTGCGTCAGAGCCGTGTCCTCTGTGGTCATGGAGCTCAGCTGCAGGGAAAACTGGTTCTTGGATGTGTCTCTGGAGATGGAGGTGCGGCTTTTGAGGGATGGGCTGTAGTAAGCGCTTCCACTGGAACTTATATACCCAATCCACTCCAGTCCCTTCCCTGGGGGCTGGCGGATCCAGTGCCAGTAACCACCACTGCTGATGGAGTAACCAGACACAGCACAGGTGAGGGACAGGGTCTACGAGGGCTTCACCAGACCTGGGCCTGACTCCTGCAGCTGCACCTGCGACAGGACACCTGGAGACAAAGGGCATCAGTCTGTAAGTCACAATGAGTCACCTTCATCACAAAGAAATAATGTCAAACACAAGAGACTCTCATCCTGGGGCACTGTCACCAAACACAGGAGGACACTCAGCAGTCTCATCTTCTTCTAGAGAACAGCTGTGACTTCTCCAGAGAACTCAGCCCTGTGTGAGGAGCGAGCTGGGAGCCCCTACAGTCCAGGGGAGGATTTACCCTGGAGCTGGTAGAGAAATTTGCATTCAGGTCACCATTTCCCATATAAGATGAGAACAACTGAGGATAGGCTGTCTGGTCATTCTGGGTCCCTTTGGGGACAGTTCCTTCTTTGAACTCACTCACTATATAAGTCAGGAGTAGGGGATCACTTGGTTTATGGGAAAATTGCACATAAAACTGTGGTGGATAGAAGAATCTTTGAAACTTTTCAATTCTCCTACATTTTCCAAACAGATTTAAACTGGTTTATTAGCATTTTGTGATATTGAAGCCCAAATATATCTATACTATATTTACAGTTTTCAAATGTTTATGTCATAATTTAATATGCAATAATGTTTATTTTAGTGTAAGGAAAAATAAAGCCCAAATATTATATTATATTTAATATAATATTTTCTGTATTTGTAACATCAATTTTATCTAAGTAATTACCTCCAAATCTCAGACAGGTATGACATTCTTGATTCTTGATTTTGACGATTTTGTAATTATGTCCACTACTCCCTGTGTATTGTTACACAAACCCAGGGCACATTGCTGTACCATCAAACTAGTTACATCAGAACTAATCATGTTTTTTTACATAGAAATTTTTTAAAAAAATAAGAAGTGCATATGGCTCTGGCTGGCAGCACAGTAGATAAGGTGCCAACCTGTAAACCCAAAGGTCATTGGTTGGATTCCCCGCCAGGGCACATAATCAGGTTGCAAGCCAGGTCTCCAGCCAAGTCTCCAGCCAAGTCTGCAGCTGGAAGGAGGTGAAAGGCAGCCATACATTTATGTCTTCCTCCCTTTTTGCCGCTATCCCTTGCCCTGTCTCTAAACATAAGAAATAAAACCTTTTAAAAAAGAGTACATATGAATGTCTACCATCAGAATTTTGATATGTTGTCATGATCTTATCAGGGCATTTACTGACCTGTTTTCTCAAGCTAGTGTTGTCAGTGATATTGGGGTTCAGAGTGAAGAAAATGAGAATTCCTAGCACAGATTTGCTTATAGGAAAGGGAATTTGAACAGTGATGGGAAGCCCTTACTCCCATTTTCCCTGTGTCTTG
Organism: Noctilio leporinus; assembly: GCA_004026585.1. NCBI lineage: Eukaryota > Metazoa > Chordata > Mammalia > Chiroptera > Noctilionidae > Noctilio > Noctilio leporinus. The sequence goes on along the minus strand of PVIW01015749.1, from coordinate 16,820 downwards.
TTTCTGGAGATGGCCCCTGTGGTCAGATGCTGCTGGGCTCTGCACAAATCACAATTTGTTCTGATTGTATAGTAAATACTATCTTCCAGCATGCATAGTGTTTAGAATTATATTCTCTGACTGGGTTTCTCTTTCAATTCCATGAATAAAAATTTGTATGGTTTGTGTGATAAGTAATTTTAATTTTAATAAATTACTATGCATCTCTATTTTTAATGAGTCCTCTACTGGTTTTTATAAAGGCGAAAGAGAATTGCCAGCCTCCATTGTCCATTATCATTGGTTACAGCAGCCCTAGGGATTAGACAGGCTCTGGTTTCAGGAACTGAGTGCTGCTGGGAAATTAACCACAAATTTGGGAGGGACTTTGGGGAGATGTAAGAGTAGGGTGTTAACATTTTTTTAGTCATGTGAGAGAAATATGCCTGATTTTCATGAGCAGATTGTTACTAACTTGTATAGGTGATAGACTCTCTCACCGATGAACCACAAGGAAGTACAAGGCATGAGGCAGGTTGTTTATTTTTTTTCACTTCCTTAATGGAATCTTTGGTGGGAAAAATTGATTCAATTTAAGCCAAGCCTAATTTATAATGAGGTTCTTTAATGGGTCCTGTTTTTTGTGATATAAAACTACGCAGAAATTGGGGAGCCTTCATTGCCCCTCTGTTTGATTATAGCAGCCATAGACTTTGGTACCAGGTGTGATTGCGAATGAAAAATTACCCACAAATCTGGGAGTGACTTTGGAACTGGGTAAGAGGAGGTTGCTGGACTTAGTTTGAGTCACATGACAGAAATATTCCTGATTTTAATGACCAGAGTGTTACTCAAACTATGGGTTTAAATATCCTTCCAGGAAGCAAAGGACCTGATAGAGACAGATTATATAATCTTCTAAAATACCTAAATATTTATGGATAGGAGTTATTTAAATGTTTAAAGATTCCACAGGTAGAAATCAAGAGAAACAGGAATGTGTCATTGCAAACAGTTGGGAAGGGGATTCTTTGTTACCCTCCTTCACGTTTTCACAGTATCTGTTTTATATTTGGTACAGGATCACAAGTCCTGGGAATTAGGTGTTGGAGAAGCTCTTGTGATGGTGTATCTGTATGAGAAGCTATAGTTTCATTGCATCAGGGCCATTGACTCAGTCCAACATCATCATCAACATTGTTACAATTACCATCATGTAAAGCATAACTATCATCATCATTATCTCTGTCACCAACCTCATCACCATCTGTGTTATCATTTTTATTAGTTATTAGAATTCTTATTGTTTTCTGTATACATGGTGGTTGCCCACACACTATGACCATTTATTGAAAGAAAGCAGGTGCTGCCTTCTTAGATGACAGAGCAAGGTTAACATCACAAAGCTCAACCTGTAAGTTGACCTAAGACTTTCCAAGAAGCTGAAAACCTTGCAGAGGGAATAGTTTCCATTTATGATGTTGGAACAAGACCCCTGTCTAATCATGACATCATCACCAACAACACAACTACCACACCCACCATTGTCATCATTTGATTACTTATAATTGCTCCTCTCCTTTTCTATAGAAGCAGTGATTGTCCACATATATTGATGGTTTCTCTCTCTCTCTCTCTCTCTCTCTCTCTCTCTCTCTCTCTTTTTTTTTTTTTTTTTTTTGTAGATTTGTAGATTAAATAGCTGTTAGGTGGAAACAGTAGTCAGATTCTGTTTAATTTTATGTTTGACTTCTGACCAAAAAAAATGTCTACATTCATCTTCTTTTCCATCTGCCCCACATGGGAATCCTGATTAGATAGGTTGGGTCTCCTCTCTACATGTCACTGGAAGACACTGAGCAGAATCACCACCTGCATCTCCAAAAAATGAGTTCTGAGCTAGTCTCTTTTCCTGGCTTTGTCAAAGCATGCCTTATTTAGTGAAAGACCTTTCCTATTCCTCCCAGAAATTTCAATGATATGCATGATCAGTGCTGAATGTTCCCTTGGTGTGCATGTTTGTCATCGGTCTGGACATCCACACCAAGCTTTATGGTTATGTAAGTCATGGATAGGGGATCATCAAGTTTATGAAAAAAATTGGAATTTGTTAAAAAGGTGGCTTTACCTTTCCAAGCATAAGAAAAAATGTTGGAACAGATGAGTTTGTGACACTTTTAATTTCTCATGCATCTTTCATACATATTTAAACAAGTTTATTGGTATTATTTCAAGCAAATTCTGAATCCCAATACTCTACTATATTTACAATTCCCAAATTTACATAATAATTTAATATACAAATAATATTTATTTTGGTGTTAAATTAAAAAATAATGCACAGCTATATTTAATATCATATTGGATACATTTATGGCATCATTTTTTTCTAAGTAAATACCTCCCTGTCAAAGGCAGGTGTGCCATTTTTATTCTTGATGTTGGAATATTTATAATTGTGTCCACTATGCCCTCTGTAATCTCTTTTGATACACGAGCCCAGGACCCATTGCTGAAACTTCAAAGTAGTTGCATCAGAAGGAATCATGTTTTCACATGGAAAAAAAGGGGAAAATTAAAATAGTACTTATGAGTGTCTATAATTAGCATTTTTAAATGTTGAAATTATTTTAGCAGGAGATTTATAGACCTGTCTTCTAAGTCTAGTGTTTTCAGTGATGTGAGATTCAGGTGGAGGGAGCTGAGGAGAATTCCTGCCATAGATTTGCTCACCAGAAAGAGATATTCTGCCCTGACTCCTAGCCTCTGTGTCTCCTGTTTCTGGGGGTGGTCACAGTTGTAAGAGGCTGCTGGGATCCCCACACAACATGTAATATTCTTTTTTTTTTTTTAACTTTATTGTTGTTGTATTACATCCATCCCCTTTTTGCTCCCCTCTGTCCCCCTGTAATATTCTTAACATAAATTACAGTCATTCTTCCATCACTCATATGGTTTGAAAATATATTCTCTGTATAGAATTTTATTTTAGTTACCTTCATATATATATTTTTTTTTTGGGGGGGGGAGGACACAATTATTTATTTTTATAGAGGTCTGTTCATCACTAATTTAATATGTTTTTTGCATTAAAAAATCTCAGAAACTGATCAGCTTCCTTGTCCATGTTCATTGGCTACAGCAGCTGTAGGTACTATAATAGGCTCTGGTTCCAGGAGTGCATTGTTGTTGGAAAATAACCCATGAATCTGAAAGTGACTTGGCACTGCTTAGGTGGAGGGTGCTGGACTTCATTTGAGTCACATAGCAGAAATATATCTGATTTATATGAATAGAGTGTTACTAATAATATGGGTTAAAGGCTCTTCCAATGAAAACCCACAAAGATGTATGGAGAATGAAAGATGAGTCACATAATCATAGAAAGTATTTAGGTATTGATGCACATTTTTGGTGAGAAATAGAAATGTTTAATTTTCTGCAGGTAGAGTTCAAGGGAAATAAGGAACATGTTATTATTGCAAATAAGATATTCCTTGTAATCCACATTCACATTTTTTACAGTGTCTCTCTTATATAAGATAATATAAAATAATATGGTGTTGGTTCTAGGGGAGTAGGAGAGCAGCTTTGGGGTCCTTACTCATCTAATCACACAAAGACTGCCCTAATCTGATAATTCACTGGAGCTCTATTTATGAAATCTCTCAACCCTTACAGGGAAGAGAGGGCACTGATAATGAGGGGAGCCCTGGGGACAGTGTTATTCTATGAGGAGTCATAGTTTCATTGCATCAACATTCTTGACCCAGTAACATTGTCATCATCATCATCATCATCATCATCATCATCACCATCCTTAGTTGCTCTTTCATAATTGTTCTTATTTTCTATAGACTTGGTTGTTGTCCCCACTTAATGATTCTTTATTTTATGCTCATTTTTATGTTTGGTCAGTCGAACAGGTAGTCATAGTCTATTTTATGTGATTGTGACTGCTGGGAACTAATGACTTCTTCCATCTTCTTCTCCATCTGCCCAACATGAAAGTCCAATAAGAAAGCCTGGGTCACCTCTTTAGATGTAATTGGAAGATTGAAACCAAACAAGCCCATGAAAGCAGAATTCTCCCACTATCAGCTGGACAAAATACGAGTCCTGAATTATTCTCCTTTTCTGGCTCTATTAAAGCACATCTGGCTTGCTGAAGGGTCTTTTCTATTTTTCCTGAATGTTTCAACTCTCTGTGTGACAACTTCATGTCCCCCTGTGGTGTGTCCCTATGAGGCACTTCCACACCAAACTGTCCTGAGTCCCCTTTCCTCTGTGTGGTGCCCCCCCCCCTTGATATTATGATCATGATGCCAAGACTATGATTGTCACCATCAAGGGACTTCCTCTCCTGGTGTTGGGTTCATTGGCCTAAGTGTCTGTTGTCTAGCATACATGTGTCTTGTTGGTAGAGAGTTTTTAAACTGAGCAGTGTGGGACTGGAATGCACTATTGGGTCCAATAGAGCCTTTATTAGATTCAGCTGATGTGGCACAGATGGTTTGATGATTCATTCATTGGAAGGGAACACAGCTGTATCTGAAAGAGTCTGTCTTTCATACACGTGAGAATGATATCTTTCGTGACAATACACTTTTCTAACTCAGAGACTTTAGAGCGAGTGCAAATTCAGGAATCCAGAGAGGCTCCCTGAGGAAAACTGTTATCGGAAGAGGAAACTACCCAGGAAATCTGTCCATCCCTCCTACCGCACCTGCTTCTGGGATAGTCCTTGCGTTCAGATACCTTGAGCGCCCCCTAGAGGTTGTAAACGCTCCTTCAGGGAGGTATGTGTCTGGGCTCAGGCTGACCGCCCCACCACCTCGTCCCTGTGTCTTTGGCACAGTAATACACGAGGTGTCCTCGGCTCGCAGACTGCTCATTTACAGGTACAGCGTGCTCTTGGCGTTGTCTCTGGAAATGGTGAATCAGCCCTTCACAGAGCTGGCATAATACGTGGTACCACCACTAGTACTGATTACTGAGACCCACTCCAGCCCCTTCCCTGGAGCCTGGCTAAACCCAGTTCATGTCATAGCTACTGAAGGTGAATGAATCCAGGTGCCATGCAGGAGAGTCTCAGAAACCCCCTCCCCAGGCTGCGCTAAGTCTCCCACAGGTTCTACCAGTTGCACCTCCCACTGGACGCCTGCAAACAGAAACATACCCTGGTCAGAAACTGTCAACCATCCACTGTTTCTTTCAGTCATATCCACTCACATAATCAATGTCTCTCATTCTCCATAAATTACGTCCTAAAATTGCAACAATTAAAACGCAGCTGAGCCCTGGCTGGTGGCACAGTCCATAAGGCGCCAGCCTGCGAACCCAAAGGTCGCTGGTTCGATTCCCCAGCCAGGGTGCATGGCCAGGTTGCAGGCCAGGTCTCCGGCCAGGTCCATAGCTGGGGGCGGGTGAAAAACAACCATGCGTTGATGTCTCTCCCCCTCTCTGTCTCTCTCCCTTCCTCTCTCTCTAAAAGGAATAAATAAAATCTTTAAAAAAAATCTTCTTAAAAGAAAATGCAGTTGTGCCCAAACTCCAACGTGAGTGGTCTGTGTTCTTTCCTGATAAGGCACTGGGAACTCCTGGAAATCCCAGGCTGGGCCCCTGTCCCAGAGCTGCAGAGTCAGAGCTGGACTGCTTTTAATGAACAGAGGGGTCATATTTGTATGTCCTTCTACTATATACAGAGCTCTGGACTTATGATCTACCAATTGGGCTGCATCTCACTGCAAGGGAAGGTGGTCACTAGCATTTTAACAATTAAACACAGAATCCTAATTAACCCTTGTTCATGTTAATAGGCCATGTTTGGTAACTGAATATGTCATGTGCACCTGGACATGTAAATGTGAGTGTTAGGAGGTCAGGTGTACCTGTTAGTGATGCAGCTGCCCCTGTGATCAGGCTAGGCATAGGTCACTGTCCACTCACATGCTCACTCTGGATCCCCTAATTCTGTCTCACATTGTGGGAAGGAGGCTGTTGTGTGTGGTTGTTTATTGGGAAGTCACAGACGCAGAGAGCACAGACATACTGTGGACCTTGATCACCTGGCCACCATTAGGCATTTAACTGATGCAAACTTTCTTCCTCCTGTTGAAGACAATTAGAGAAAGGAATAGACTAGCCATACTGACCCCTCTCTTCCACTGCTTGAAAAGGCCATCTTGTCTACAATGGGGAACAGAGTAAAAAGCCACCACCTGCACAGAATTTCTTTTCCTACAGCTGGTCCAAAGCTGTGTGGACTGCCATAGATAAGACAGCTGCCATAACCTCAATTTAATTGATCCCCGAGTGTGCCAACTATAGATGAACCTTTTTCTGTGAGCCAGGACTTCTAGTCCATTTTGGATTATGGCTGTTGAGATGAAATAAACATTCTGCAAGGTGTCTCCACAGCTGTGTTGGGGGAATCATCTTGCTTAACATTATATGTCAGACCATATGCTGTAGTTACCAGTTCACTGTAATGTTCACTGTGTTAGAGGCATGGAGAGCATCTGGAGGAAGATTGTCTACACCATGGGCTTTGTTAGGATGTATAGTGTCTTCTGAAAGGCACTGCCATGAGTTGGCTCATTCATACACATGCAGGACCTAGCCCAGAGCCTGGAGCCTGCTGTCTATGGCTCTATTACCCTATCTACTCCTGGGATATCAAATGACCCAGAATGACTGTGTTCCATACTCCTGTTCCCATTGAATACCTCTTACCCTCTATGGTTATCAGGTTCCCTTGTACAAGAAGAAGTCACATAGGAATTTACATCATGGAATCAGACATCATCATGTTGAAAACTTCTTATAACTAAACCTGACCAATAGCAGAATCCCAGCCATGTGTAAAGAGGGTCAATGCTGATAAGGAGCAATTTATGTCTCTCCATGGTGAGCTGGACATGAATTTGCTGCTCACCTTGCAATGACTTGTGGGTAATCCACATGATGAGGTTACAAGTGCCAAGTGTGTGTGGTGTCTATCCTGTGGCAGCTCATGTGCCAAGGGTAGCATCCATGGCTCAGTTTCAGGGAAACCCTGAAATGAACAGAATTGACCCTGGAAACTCTGGAGCAGTATTAGAAGGGCCAATTCAGATTCCTGAACTCTGATAATCGCTGACCTTTGACACAGTAGAACAACCATCTTTTGTTTGGGACTCTGAGCTCACTCTCTATTAATGTAACTGAATTGGAGTTTCAATGTTAATTACTTAATAATATCATCTTCATTGGCACAAAAGACCAATTAGTATTTTTTTCTCTAAAATAACTCTAGTACCACTTAGTTGCTTTAACTTGCTTTAGAATAATTTTGTTAAATTATATAACAGCACCTGTCATATCCATTTCCTTTAGAAAGCAACTTACCAAAATTGGTGAAGATTTGTGTAGTAATTTTAATACAGATATTGGAAGAAAAATTAACAACTTTTTGGCAAATTATTCATTATCATTTCAAAAATGCTAAAAATCTAACTGAAACTCAAATTTAAAAATCTGTGTAGTTGTTTGAGAATATGTTGTGAGTGATCTAATGTTTCAAGCGATGACTGCAAAGTTTCTAGCTGGAGTTTTTCACTGGACTTCAATGCTTCATGGCTGGTTAGACTAGTTGACATTGATAGTGATCAAATTGAGATATTAGTTGAGATCAATTAATGTATCTCTTGGGAGATAGGTAACATATTCAAAACATCCAAATCAAGCATTGAAAATAATCTGTACCATTTCAATTTTGTTAGTATCTTTGATATCTGGATTACACAAAGTTTACCAAAATAGTAACAACAATGATAAAAACTATGAGTGTCATTCTACATGCATTGGCTACTTCAATGTAATAAAAATATTTTGTTTTTAAAACAAATTGTGAACAATGAAAAATGAATGGTTTCCAATAATGTGAGGTAGAAGATAATTTTCCATGTGATGTGCCCACCAGAAATCCCTGAGTGTGCATCATGCTGTGGCTTAACGCAGGCTCAAGCACTACAGCAGACCGCAGCCCCAACTCTGCCTCCATATGGACTCTTCCAGCCAGGGCCACATCACATGGAAAACTATCTTACTATGAGAAGCTGACAGGAGAGGATCCAGGTTAAATTAGAGCACAGAAAGCCATTCCAGAAAACCATCTGGCATGTCTTCCTTGTTCAACCTGTGATGGGTTTGGCCTCCACACAGTCACTTTTTCCCTGTGTGTCCAATACTGTATTTCAAACAACCATTTGCACAGCTAATGGGAAAGAGGCATTCTGGCAATGGCACTGAATATTTCAGAAAATATTCAAAATTTCACCCCCACCTGCAGTTGAATACTAACTTAGTTTGCCTGCAACAAATGAAGTTCCTACCCTCTAGACTTATAACTGCATCTCCCCATTCTCAAAATCACCTCTGGCCTTCATCTCTGCCCAGAACATCATTAGTTTTCTTGCCTTAATCAGTGCTTCCCAAATAGCTTTCCTATTTTTAAAAGATCTTATTTATTATTATTTTTAGAGAGAGGGGAAGAGGGAGAGACACACCAATGCATGGTTGCTCTTCACCTGCCTCCAGCTACAAAGCTGACTGGAGACCTGGCTTGCAACCTGGTTGTGTACCCTGGCTGGGAATAGAACCAGTGACCTTTGCGTTCACAGGCTTGTACTTATCCATTGTACCATCAGCCAGGGTAGTTTTCCTTTTTGATTTTAGATTAACACAGGTTATCAGTCACTTTTTTTCACAGTGTTATTACAATAATTAAAAGGAAACCCTGCCACATGCAACCACACAGATGAACACTGAGGACATTCTGTTGAGTCAGAATGCAGAAATTATTTTTAAAAGTCTGACCATAACTTGGAATGGTCCTATTGGAACTCTGGTGATGAAGAAGCATTTGCTCCAGCAGAGCTGGAAACATATAGATAACATAAACCAAAGTACATGCCTCTTCCTATCCCAGCACAGCTATGGAGACTCCCCAGATGGGGAATTCAAGAGCAATAACTCCCAGCTGCCATCCACTGGTCACATGCTCCCATTCCAGTGGGGAAGACATCTGTGTCCCTCATTTAGACCCAAGCTACTGGCTAATGAGTTAGAGCCAGGCAGTGCCTCCAAAGGACAGAACTCTGTCTAATCAACCCCAACCCTGGGATGCAGACCATGTCCTAAGCAGACTAACAGGACTCTGAGTCCATGACTATCCTGCCCTAACATGCCTGGCAGGTTTTACCCACCAGGACAGGCAGACCATGATGATGAGAGCAACCAGCACAGACCTCTGAGCACACAGCTCTGAGCATTCAGCTCCTTACTGAGTGAAGAGTTCAGTCATCCTTGTACCCAATGGTAGCTGATGAACCTGATTTAGAGTTTTCAGGAGAAATGCTGGAAATTAGCCATCAAGTAGAAGACCAGATCTATTCCCATGGAGATGATGTCTGTCATGTCCAGTGATGACCAGAGCCAAGATCCATGGCTAAATCCTGATTTATTTCCCTAAATCATCCTCATACATGAGTGTCCTTGTATGCATGTGCTGTGCTATCTCACTGTTCTTGTTGTCTTTCTTCTACCTTTGTTCAATTCTCTTTCTACTTATACATCCCTGTTGTTAATGTGGCATGGATGTTCTGCTGCAGGAATGAGCTTGATATGAATTTCCTCAGCAATGCCCTACTGTCATTTTTATTTATATGGCCAAATTCAATGTTAACCTGCCTGGAGCTGAGCTTCGGCAGCACACTTTGCAAAGTTGTCAGGATTCACCTCAGACCCAAACTATGGAGCAGAGGTCACTCACGATGGGCTACTGGGTTGGTTTACCACACATAGGTAACTCATGGAAGTGGCTATGCTGGATATTTGGATGCCCCTTCATGACTGGTAGTGGGAGTTACCCATAAGGTGGTAGAGAATTTCCTGATGGAGACAGGGGACTCTGTAGAGAAGAAAAGTGCTCAGGCATTAGGCAGTGCCATGGGGTGCTTATTCCTCACTGTTCTGTCTAAACTGGTCTGGGAGTCACTGGTACTGGAAACAACAGGTCTGAGAGTTGAAGGAGGACTTATCCTGAAAACAGAAAATGAGAAATTCCTTGGAAAAAGCATGGGAAATATTATAGTCAAAAGTGGCCACTGTGAGAGCCTGGATTGTGACTGACTTCATGTCAGAATCAGAAGTACAGGTCATACATCTTTCAGAGGGTGAAGGTAATGGGGAGGGCAGTTCCCACTCATGTTGAGGGCATGAGCAGTGGTAATGCATAAGATCAAAACCAAGGGCCTGCTGATGCCTCAGGGGCAAGCTCAGCCTTCACCACAGGTAATGAAACACTCCACCATGCATTCATATTCACAAGTGGAGCTGGTCGATTTGGGAAGCAAATTTCAGCAAAAGGCATCAGAACCATTAGCTGCTCGTTTGCTCAGATTGTGGAATGTGGAGAAGGAGGCATCTTGCTATCTGGCCTGGAAATAGGTGAGCTTGTAGCACCACCCTCTCCACACTGAAACAGCAGCTGCAGAACGCACATCAGAATCTAGGTAGTCATTCCATTAGATTGAATCATGGCAGCCACTCACATTACATGGGCAAACCCAGAGAATTTGCCATGTACAACCATTGGTGGCAAACAAATCTTGAGTTACAGCAGACATTATGAGAACTAGGAATGAGGAGGAGGGCTAGTTATAATTTGAATACTCATAACCCAGATGAAGATGTGTTCACAGCAGGAATTAGGAGTTTGGTGCTATATACCACACCATTTCAGTTGTTCAGACACTTAATAGCTACACTTGCCCTTATGTGGGCAATACCATCAGTGTAGTGACCAGAACCATAGCTGACAAAGGTGAGACAGACATTTCCCATAACAGGAAGTGTTTGTGAGCAGTAGGATCTGGAAAGGGAAAGGAAGGACTCATCAGGGTCACTACACCCCAGATATTATCTTCTGGAAGCAGGAGCCTATAAGGGGAAACTAGATAAAGTATCTAACAAGGTCCTGTGGAGCTATTGCAACTGTTGAAAGTGGAGCAAAATTATTCTAGTCACGAAGGAAGAAAGGGAATCCCAACACAGAAAAAAAATTATTCACATCTTAAACATGTTCTGTGAATCTACTGCAGGATTACTTGTGGAGGTTATCCTGCAGGGTTGAGTGTCCCATAATGACAGTGATTGGGTTTTCCAGTTTGACTGAGGAGAAGTCTGAGGGAACCACCTAGCAGGACCTGGAATGGACCAGAGGCCACATGCTATCTACCAGTCCCCCAAAAAGCATACAATGGGTACTGGCCTTAGTAGACACTGAGTGAAATGTTCCCTTTGGCATGGAAACTTCAATTGCTTCCTAGGTGTGGGGTCCATCAGAGATGAGTAGTGTGGTACCGCCATGTGGGTGAAACAAGAGTCCCTTACTTTGCAGAAAGGCCACCTGCCACCCAAGGAATATGTGCTCTATCACTCTCCAACACCCAAGTACATATTGGAAATCAATGTGATGCAAGGGTTGTAGCTCACTTCCACTGCCAGGAAATTCTGTGTTCATGATCAGGTTGTGAGTCTACTATTTCGGGTCATGCCAAACATCCCCCACTGGTCTTGACAAAATCCTGCCAATTAACATATACCAAACAACACTGCTTCCATGGAGATCTTCAAGAGATTAAGGATAGTATCCAGGAGCTGGAAAAGTTCCAGATACTTTGTCTAGTAAATAGTCATTATGAACTGCCTCATGTAGTCTATGAGGAAACTGATTGGCATGTGACCAATGAGAGTAGATTACCAGGAATAAAATAAGGCTAATGCCACCATTACATGCTTCTGTGCACTCAGTAGCCAATTCAATGGATAAGTTGAGCTGTGAGCTGGAAACCTGTCATTCTGTTCTTGATTTGACTAATGCCTTTGTCTCCATAGACAATGCAGCTGAGCGTCAAGATCAATTTGCCTTCACCCGAGAAGACCTTCACTGTATTACCACAGATTGAGCTGCACAGCTTAATGCTGTGTCATGGGTTTGTGGTGAAGGGCTTAGAAATGTGCCAAAAACCCCAGACAATACAATGGTATAACTTTATTGATTAAATCATGCTGATTTAGAGACTTTTCTACCTGCTTTGCTGAATCAATTGCAGCAGTGGAGATGGACAGTAAGCATAAACAAGATACAAAAGCCTGGCTTATCTGTCAAGATCTTGGGGATTGTCTGGTCAGATAAGGTGAAAAGAGGACCTAATTCAGTAATTGATAAAGTACAAGTGTTTCTGAACCCCACAACATTAAAGCAGTTACATAAATTATTGGGATTGTTCCATTGGAGGGTGTTTACCTCACATTTGGAACAATTTTTGAAGCATTTGTACCACTTGGTACATAAAGGATCAGAGGGTCAGGCAACATGAACATGACATAGCTTTTGCTGTAGGAAAATGGACTATAAAACAGTATAGTCCTAGAGTGGTTTGTATACAACACAAACTTGTGAGTTGGATGTCCATATCAACTTTGAAGGATGAGGTTGAGACTTGATCTTGGACCAGTCCTCAAGGGCCCTTTGAATCAGTTAGGTAGTTTTATCGAGCCTCACAGTCTATAAGGTGTGAGTATGTTGTGTTTATTGTTCTTGGGTTACATTGATGCTTGGATGTTATTTCCTAACTTAAGTTGCTGGAATATGCATCCCCCACCCTGCACATGTAGTGATGGAGGTGCTCACTGCATAGCATCTGTGCAAAACAACACTGCCAGTCTCCCACACTTCATGATCAACACCACTCACAATCTCTGAAGAGAGTGTAAAGGAACATTTTCTATAAAAATAATTGAATGTCTCAGAAATGCTGAATTGTTTTGTTTAAAAACTCTCCCATAAGCACTGGTGGCCCACCATCCTTCCCTTAGGTCACATCACTTGTCCCCTGTGACAGGGAAAGGGACAAGCCATGAGGTCAGCAACTCTCACTCAAAACTGGCCTCTGCCCTGCTGCATACACACAGGAAAAGTGATGAAAAAAATTCACGTTATACCCCTTCTGTCATCCACACATTAAAGGTGCCTTTGTAATCCATGTTTCTAATGGGCTCTGTGGTCTTCAATCAGTGAGTCTATCTATTGACATGAACATGACAGAAAACTTGTTCTTGAACCTTATGGGAAGGAATCTTACCAGGTGTTTCAATACAAAATGCAGCAGAGAAACTCCATCATATTCATTTTTCAGTTTCAGGATCTAAACTGAAGTTGGGTATGAGGATGATTCCTCATATCCAAGGAATCATCCCATCTGATTGGAGGTTAGTTTTATAGGTGTACTTAAACTGATGGTCCTCATTTAAAATGGGGAAGCATCTTATCTTTAAAAGCAGGAAGCTGAGCCAAAGTTTCCAAAATCTGATGACCTTGGATAGGGGAGAGGTTTCACACAAGACATGGGACAAAATTCCCTGTCTAACTTTATCATCATCATTATTATCATTTTCAAACTCTTTAGCTTCATCTTCAACATTATTTTCTTAAAATCATGCTTTTGATTTACTATATACATGGTGGTTGTCCTCACATAAAGAATGTTTTTTTTTTTCTTTTTTCATTTTTTTGCTTATTCTTATGGAAATCAGTCTCTCTCTCTCTCTCTCTCTCTCTCTCTCTCTCTCTCTCTCTCTCTCTCTCTCTCATTTTTGCAGGAAAATGAAGATTTGTTCCTACCTTTTCTCCATATGCCCCACCTGGTAAGTCTATTAGGACAGCCTTAGACTCCCCTTAGGTGTTACTTGGAGAGTGAAACTGCACAAGCCCCTTTAAACAGAATTCCCCTCCCATGACATTGACAAGTCTGCTTTCATGGTTTCACAAAAGTGCATCTACTTTGATGAAAAATCTTTCCTGTCCCCTCCAGAGAATTTAATTATGTGGTTGATAAACACCCATGGACCATTGGGGTGTGTATTTGTCATCAGCCTGCACATCCACACCAAGGTGTCATGGGTCCCTCTGCCTTTGTGTGTTGTCACCTATATACTTGGTGTTGTGAGCATGATGCCAAGTGAGTGTCTGTTACCACCAGTGGACTTTGTTTCCTTGTTTAGGGTTCATATGTCTCTGCTGTCCCATGTACAGTAGGCATGTGTCCTGTTGAGCTGCATGTTGAATCCAGAGGAGCCTATGGTCATATTCAAAATGTTTGGGGATTCATTGGAATTGGGCCAAGACTGTATGAAAGAAGACATGCCTTTTTATTTTTCATGTGAGAATGTTTACTTTTATAACAGATTTTCCAAGCCAGAAACTTCAGAAGTGCACACAGAAGTAGGGACCAGGATGTTCCCTGAGGAAACAGTTATATGAAGAAGAAACCACACAGATAACTTGGCCAAACCTCCAACTGCACCCGTTCCTGGGATAGGATAGCCCTTATGTTCAGGGACCATGACTGCCCCCTGTTGGTCAAAGCCCCTCCTGCAGCATGGTTTGTGTCTGGGCTCAGGCTGATTTTCCCTCACTGTGTCTCCTACCCAGTAATACACGGTCGTGTCCTCGGCTCTCAAGCTGCTCAGCTTCACGTAGGCTGTGCTCGTGGACTTGTCTGCAGATATGGTGACTCTGCCCTGGAACTTCTGTGCGTAATTAGTGTCACCATCATTAGGGTAAACATCCCTATCCACTTAAGAGCTTGTCCTGGGGCCTTTTCTACCCAGTACATCCCGTAGTAGGTGATGGTGATTCCAGATGCCAGGAGACCTTCACTGAGCCCCAGGCCTCCTCACCTCAGCACCAGATTGCACCAGCTGCACCTGTGTGTGGGCAACTGTAGAGAGAAGACAGGAGTGGATGGAAATTCCACTTCATTTCTCCTGGTACCTTCCTCAAGCAAGAGACTGAGGAGCACCATACCTGTAACAACTCCCACCAGGAAGAGGGCTCTCCAGCTCATCCATGGTGAGGGGCTGTGCCATCATCCCCTTGGGGAAGTTTTGGCTGTGGGTGATGCTTTCAGGACAAAGACAAAGCCACATTTAACCAAGTCAATCTTTTCTCATTTGCATATTCATGACACAGAGTACTTCACATATGAACACTTGACTCTACCTGGGAGCAGATAGAGCACACAACAACCATACTCACACTAGGACTCACTTAGAGAGTCCTAGTCCTAATCAATGTAATATAATACGTGTCCTCTGCCAGGCCCTTGAATTCTGTGTTGACAGAGCTCCTCCCTCTGAGGAAGGAGCCCTTAAAGGGCATGCTGCTCCTTGTGAGCACAACTTTGTATGACACACGGAGACCACCTGGAACATTTTTTAGCTTTAATGCCTGCAGTCTTATCGTGGGATCAGGGTGTCTCCAAAAGGTTGCACCTGGTGAGTTAATAAAAATATGGTTGTCTCTAACTCCTTACAATTCACATACAAAGGTGTCTTAGAAATACCCCCATTGACTGTGCCCCTCTCTTCTAACCAAGTTTGGTAAATGCTCTAACAGTATAGGATATTTCCAGTCACTCTTGTCCAACTATTGTTTTAGATGTATTCCTGAAAAGAGGAAGTCCTGACCCTCAGCACATTCAACTGGGGAAGCAGCCCTAAGCTCTTGGGTCCTGCTAGCACCCTGTTGCCCAGCCTGCACCCTGCACTGGAGGGTCTCATCTGGACTCACAGAGAACGGACTTCTCAGCATCTCATCTCCAGAAGTAAAAGCTACTCCCTAAATTCAGTGTCATCCCTCAGGGACACCATGTGATTTGACATCTGTGGACAGAAAACTGGCCTTGCTAAACTCAAGTGACTCTGCAGAGAGTCTCCAAGCAAGGAATGTGAAACCACCCGGGAACCTCTTCCCTGGAGCTTCCAGATGCACTGACACTCCAAGGTCCATAAGCTCACAAGGGTTTTGGGTAACTCTGATGGCTTCAAGTTCCTTTGCTTCAGGTTCCATCTGAGCATCCCTGCATGTGGCTTGAATCTCAGTGCACTTCTTTGCCCAGTGAATAGCATGTGTGTGTGTATTCTCTCTCTCTTTCTCTCTCTCTCTCTCTCTCTCTCTCTCTCTCTCTCTCTCTCTTTCTCTCTCTCTCTCTCTCTCTCTCTCTCTCTCTCTCTCTCTCTCACACACACACACACAATTTAAATCATGATGACTCCAGGCCTTTCTTCTCCTGTGTTCCCAGTACATGGGCAAGATCCCCACTGTCACCCAAACTGAATGAGTGGCTACTCTGACAACAGAACAAAAGCAAATATTGATACAAAGACTTGAGAGTGTCCACCCTTGCAGTTTCCTGTTTCTTCCAGAACCTGGAATGAGCAGATGACATGTTGAGATGGGTTCTGCTTTGTTCCGTGGAGCTTCCAACCCAGGAGCTCTTTTTTCAGTCACTGTAGCCAACACTGTTTAGGAGAATTGGGAGGGTCACTCTGACAAACAGTCCACAGGTCCCATTCTCAGAGTTCACAGCCAGGAGAACCAATGTCAGGAGCATGGGGCACACTGATGCCTGTCTCCCCAGGGGCAAAAGCGGGTGCTGAGGCAGGAACAGGGGACACAGAACTCTGTGGATCAGTGCCAGTGTTTATTTGCATTGTGCCCACTGGTGCCTTGAGCTCCCCCTGCAGCCCAGCCCTACTGTCCCCCTCAGTGAGGTTTGTGTCTGGGCTCAGGCTGACTCCCCTCACTGTGTCTCTTTCTCCTTAACACATGGCCATGTCCTTGTTGGTCATGGACTCAGCTGCAGGGAGAATTGCTTCTTGGACATAGCTCTGCAGATGGGCATGCAGCTGTTGAAGGACAGGCAGTAGTAAGAATTCCCATCATTACCTAT
>PVIW01015748.1:0-18777 GCA_004026585.1 Noctilio leporinus | reverse complement strand
TCTCCCTGGTGCTCCGATACATCACACTAGGCTTCACAAAAATTGCATGACCGTTCCTGACTCCGGTGCTCCATGCCAGGCTCCCTACGCTGCCCACCCCCACCCTACAGCAGATGCCAATCATGCACGGCCCCACCTAGTGGCTTTCTGATACAGGGAAGAAAGAACGGAATCCCAATGGACCCTGGGTCCTCCCAGATCCCAGGCCAAGGGCACAAGTGGATAAGCTGGGACTCCGTTGTATGTTACAGAAACCAACTGGCTAATATAAGTGAAAATAACAATTCACATAATTCAAAGGATATGGGACCTTATCAAGGAATCAAAAGCTTGATAGTCAGCCATGGGTAAGTTGGGACCAAGGCGGTTTGAGGATTTGGGGGATGTAGGAAGGACTAGGGGTACTGCCATCAAAGTAGTTCAGCATAAATGAATTTTCTCTCAGGTCCCTCCAATTCAAAACTCAGGTTCCTGGCAGGTGTGGGGTGGGGGTGGGGGTGGGGTGTTGGTCTGACCCTTGACCAGGGAGATGGTACTAGAATTGACTTTTTAAAAAAAATGTATTGTTATTTTTTATTTAATTTTATTGTTGTTGTATTATATCCATCCCCTTTTTGCTCCCCTCTGTCCCCTTTCCCACCCACCTATTCCCCCACAAAGTCAATCCCACCTGTTGTCCATGCCCATGGTTCTTCCATACTAGGTTCTTGTCTAAACTGCTCCCCTTCTTTGCCTCTTCCTCCCCCCTCTCCCTAACCCCCTTAGAATTGACTTTTTACCAGAGCACCTAAAATAGGAAAGGCGTGGATTCCCAAAGGAAAAGTGGGGCCTGTTTTCCACTGAATGATCGACCCCAAACAGCTGAGGGTGAAAGGTTTTGGTCCTTGTGTTAGTTTCCTTCATCATAACAAAGTGCTACAAACTGAGTGCCTTCAGCAGCAAAAAGTATAGTCTCACAGTTCTGGGGGCTGGGAGGCTGAGATCAGGGGCTGCTTTCCCCTGAGAGCTGTGAGTGGGGATGTGGTCCAGGCCTCTTCACTAGCTTCTTACCGCCTGAGGTGTTCCTTCGCTTATAGACGGTGTCCTCCCTATGTCGACCTGTCATCTTCCCCCTATTTATGTCTGTCACTGCAACCATATTTCTCCTTTTAATAAGGACACTTGGATTAGGGACCACAATAGTTTAGTATCACTTCATCTTAACTTATCTAATTATACCTGCAATGGCCCTATTTCCAAACAAGGTCACATTCTGAGGTCTTAGGGGTTTGGATGAAAACATGACTTTTGGGAGTGTGAGGACACAGTTCAACCCATAACAATCTTTGTGGGACAGCCAAACTAATGTCTTAGGAAAGACTAAACTCCAGACAGTACAATTCCTACCCCTGTATATCTTGCTCAGTTCCAGAAGAAACCTTATTCTGAACAAGTCAGAAAACGCAAACTGATAATCTTCCCAGTAAAATAAAAAATCCAGTTGCTGGTTCACTTCCCAGCCAGGGCACATAACCAGGTTGCAAGCCAGGTCTCCAGCCAGCTCTGTAGCTGGAGGCAGGTGAAAGGCAACCATACATTGATGTGTCTTTCCCTCTCTGCCTCTGGAAATAATAAATAAAATCTTAAAAATTTTTTTATTCTTAAAAAAAAAAAGAAAGAAAGAAAAGAAATCCACTCCTGTGGAAATTCCACCTGAAATCATGGCCACAGGTAACCCCAATAGCAGAAAAATACATTAGGAGCCAAGACCTCCTCCTGCTGAAGGATGCATGGCCATCACATGTCATTACAGGGCCCTGGAGTCCCTATGTGATGTCCATCCTTGCACAGGTGACTGTCTTTCAGATATCTATAGTTGTCATTCTTATTAGTAAGGCCCAAGGCAATTTTAAGGCATTCACAAATTCTTTCGCTATTTTATATTTGCTAACTCACCACACATTAGAAATACAGCAGCTATATTGGAGGTCAGCAACATTTTGTGTATTAAAAAGGAATCTTCTTACTCAAAAATGAAGGATTTACTATAAAATGATAGTAATCAAGAAGACAGTGTGGTACTGGCAACAGAATGAAAAGAATAGATCAATAAAGAAAATAGATAACCCAGAAGCAGGTACTCATGAACGCAGTAATTTGATTTTTGACAAAGATGCTAAAGCTATCTGATGCGGGAAAGGAAAATCTTTAATGAATGATGCTCTGAGAACCCAGTACCCATTCAAGGAGAGGAAAAACGATGGGTCTCAACCTCTGCAGCAGTCAGGGTTTCCTCAGAGAAGCAGAGCCCCTGTGAAGGATACCGAAAAGGGTTTATCACAGGAATTGATTATTGATTATAGATTTTCTTAATACCCATTATGAGAGCTGGTTAAACAATCGCTGTCAAGCGGTTGCTTTTGCTTACATGGAGGGCCTGAAATAAGCAGGAAGGAAAGACAGATATGAGGAGAAGGACAGCAAGGACAAATGGGAACCTGCCTCTCTTGTCACCACCAACGTTAATGACATGGACACCCTGCAGAATAAGCTGGTGCCCTTCACCATGGAGTGGCACTACTTATTTGGAAATGCACCAAAATATAGATAATGAGGCAGATTGTATTTTCCAACATTTCCTTTCCCACCTGCTCTTGTACAACCATAGCAACAGAGGACAACTGTGCCACTCCACTTTCTAGACATAGGATCCAATTTCCCTTTCCTGAACTCTGGTGAGCTGGTAGCTGCCTCAGCCGATAGGGTTCAGTGTAAATGATATTGTGTGAGTTACAGGACTCTGGCAGCGAAGTTCATGGCACTTTCACTTTGTGCACCGGAACACTCATGCTCATGCTTAGAGCCCTGAGCCATCAGTTAGAAGTTCAACACCCTGAGGCCACCGTGCTATAACAGAACCAACTCAGGAGAGAGTCCACGTGCAGTCACTTCAGTTAGTTGTCTTAATCTTCAAGTAATCCTAGCCCAGAAGCCCAGACATGTCAGTGACAGGGCCTCCAGCTATTTCCTGTGTTTAGACATCAAGTCACCCCCAGCCCAAGGAGATTTCCAAACAGAGCATTGAAAGTATCACCTGGTTTCTTTTAGCTATGAACCAGAAGGTATGATACAGAGCGAGGAACTAAAGAAGGAAAATAATCTGTTTCAGGAATTAAATTGAGAAGATTTAGAAGGTAGGAGTAGCTGGATTCCAAAATAATTCCTCATTCCCAATTTTCCCCAGGAGAAGATTCTCCAAGTTAGAAAGAGCTCCAGGGCAAAGATCAAATTCAAGGCAGATAGGAAAACCTCTCAGGGGTAAGGTAAAGCCAAGTGCCCTGTTTAAACTCTGCATTAAGATGTTGGGAAATGTATAGGTGGTGCCTTGTAGACTCTTTCAAACCAGATAGAAGGCCTTTGAAGGATGTTGACAGTATGCCTTGCAGACCCTCTGTGTCAAACAATAGAATTTCTAACAGTTGTAATCACAGGAATCTCAAGGAGAACCCAAAGTAAAAGAGAGCTTATTTTGAAGATTTGCCAGTGTGGCTCTTGTTTAATGGAGGGGATTACAAACTGATACAAGAGAAATTCACAAACCTTTTAAAGGAATTGAATCAGATTGGACTGAAAGTGAGAGAGTCAATTCAAACTGAAACCAGGCATTTGACTTCCCACAACTTTAAGAGCAGTAAGCAGATTCAGAAGGCTATTTACTTGCAAATGCAGGTCATTTCTTATGGAAAAGGAAGGATGACTTAGAGGGCAGGGTCAAGATCCCGGAGGGCAGAACTGAGAGCCAGGGAAAACCACTCAAAGAATTGTTGTGGCCTCTGGCCGGTGTGGCTCAGTGGATTGAGCTCTGGGCCTGCAAATCAGAGTTGCCCTTTCAATTGCCAGTCAGGGCACATGCCTGGGTTGTGGGCCAGGCTACCAGGTGGGAGCATGCAAGAGGCAACCAAACATTGATGTGTTTCCCCGTCTCCCTAAAAATAAATAAATAAAATCTTTTAAAAAATAAAAAGAGTTGTTATGGTTTGTTCCCTCCTACTTCCATTTTATCCCTTTCTGCATAGTAGTATCTGTTATCTTATTCTTGTCCTGATCTTTTATGTAAGAGGGTGAGGGAGCGAGGCAGATAACATGCACATTTAGTTCACAGTTTTTCAAATAGAACACCTAAGAAACCATACCTGAGAGGACTTGTTCACACCTAGAACTGATTCCCATGAAGAAATCTTGGACATAGGGCTTGAGTCTGATGCTTTAATGAGAAAAGACTTTGGGGAGCTCTTAGGGTGGATAATTTACATAATAATTGTTATGCCAAAGAAGCAAATGTGATCATCTCCAAAGACTGCCACAAGAGCTCCTGTCCCATGTGATCTTCTACAAAGTGATCTTGCCACTTCACCATCAAGAAGTAGACTCTAGTTCTTTATTTAAGTCTATGACTGCTTCCACCAATAGGAAGTGATGCTATGTAACTTCCAAAGCTAGGTTATAGAAGCAATTATAACCGAGCTGCCATGTAAGAAGCTCGGTTACCTTAAGTCTACCATCCTGGGATTCCAGCTCCCAGCCATCAGGCCTTCCCAGCTGAGGCCCTAGATCTCATACAGCAATGACAAGCCAACCCCCTTATACCCAGTCTGAATTCCTACACGAGCAGAACAAAATGGCTGTTACTTTAAGTCACTAAGTTTTGGGAAGGTTGTTATACAACAGTAACCAGAACAGATGGATTACTAGATGGATGGATAAATAGATATATGATGAAGCAAGTGTAGTAAAATGTTAGTTGTAGAATGTGTCTCAGTATTCACTGTACAATTCTTTCCTTTTTTTTTTTTTTTTTTTCTGTATATTTGAAAACTTTTACAATAGGATGTTGGTAAGGGAGAAAAGATAGGAACAATTTTGAATAATTTTCTAGCACTGGATAGCACTTTACATTCATTATCTCATATATAACCCTGTAGGAGGTGCTATTCCTTTCTTCATTTTGCAGATGAGAAAACTGAGGCTCAGAGAGACTAAGTCACTTATCTAAGGTAACAATGTTTTAAATAGTAGGACTTTAATTCAGGTACAGTATTGTGATTCCATAATCAATGTTCTCTCAGGTCTAGGGAGCCCAGCACTTCTGTCCACCCTCAACCATTTCTTTTTCAAAATTATTTTTATTGATTATGCTGTCACTGTAGTCCCAAGTAGTTCCAGTCTCTTTTCTCTTTGTTCCCCTCTGTCCAGCATCTGCCTCCCTCCAGCAATCTCACCCCACTCAGTTTCTGTCCAAAGGTCATGCATGTGAGTTCTTCAGCTTTACCTTTTCCTGTACTAGTCTTAACATCTCCCCATTCTACGCCCACCAACTCTGCTTCTTAATCCCTGTACCTTTTCCCCCATCTTCCCTTTCCCCCTCCCAGCTGACACCCCTCTGAATGTTCCCCATATTTATGATTGTGTTCCCTCTCTGGTTATCTGCTTAGTTTTTGTTTTTGTAGTTTAGATTCTGTTGTTGATAGTTGTGAGTTTGTCTTTTTTCTTTTTTTAAGATTATATTTATTATTTTCAGAGAGAGGATAAGGGAGAAAGGCAAAGAGGAGAGAGACATCAGTGTATGGTTGCGTTTCACCTGCCTCCAGCTATGGACCTGGCTGGAGACCTGGCTTGCAACCTGGTTATGTGCCCTGGCTGGGGAATCAAACCAGCAACATTTGGGTTCACAGGCCAGCACCTATCCACTGTGCCACCAGCCAGGCCAGTTTGTTGTCTTTTTAATGTTCATAATTTTGATCCTCTTTTTCTTAAGTAAGCTCCTTTAGCATTTCATACAATAATGGCTTGGTGATTATGAACTCCTTTGGCTTTACCTTGTCTGGGAGGCACTTTATCTGCTCTTCCATTCTGAATGATAGCTTTGCTGGATAGAGTAACCTAGGTGGTAGGTTCTTGCTTTTCATCACTTTGAATACTTCTTGCCAGTCCCTTCTTGCCTGCAAAGTTTCTTTCAAGAAATCACCTGATAGTCTAATAGGAACTCTTTGGTAGTTAACTCTCTGTTCTTTTCTTGCTGTTTTTAAGATTCTCTCCTTATCTTCAACCTTTGGCACTTTAATTATGATGTGCCTTGGTGTGGTTCGATTTGGATCTATCTTGTTTGGGACTCTCTGTGACTCCTGGACTTACATGTCTATTTCCTTTGCCAAATTAGGAAAGTTTTCCTTTATTATTTTTTTCACATTTTTCAATTTCTTGCTCTTCCTCTTCTCCTTCTGGCGCACCCCTATGCTTCAGATAATTGGCATGTTCAAAGTTGTCCCAGAGGTTCCTATGCCTCTCCTCATTTGTTCAATTTATTTATTTTTTTTTCTGTACTGGTTGTTTATTCCTTCCTTATATTTCAAATCATTGATTTAAACCTGGTTTCCTTCCCTTCACCCTTGGTTTCCTGTGGATTTTTCTTCATTTTCCACCCTCATCAGTTTCTTTGATAGAAAGAGAAAGTTAAAACCCAAAGAATGGCTTCTAACAACTCCTTAAATTTCACACTTTGCTAGTTATTGGGTTGCTTCTATAGAAGGAAACATAGTTTTTATTTAACTTCTCTTCCTTTGGGGATGGAATTGTCTCCTTCCTAGCAATATTGGCTGTCATCCTTTACTAAGTGCTAAGAAATTGTGCCTCATGTACCGGATTCCAAAGGTGACCCCAAGTTCTCCTGTCTCCTTTTGTTCTCCCTGTACTCCGAAGGTAGGTAGGGCTGGCTCTTTTCATGAATGAGAACCCTGGGAGATTCAGAGACTTTAATTGACCGAGGTCATACAGACTTAAGGGACAGTATTCGGTATTCAAACTTACACTCCTGATGATATCCCTTATCTGGTCTTCAGGCTGGTTTCCCACTAAACCTGGCCTGACACTGGAGCTGCTCTTGCTCTCAGATGCCTGTGACTTCTGCGGGTACTTTCCAGACAGCCAGACTTCCTGGCTGGGGTTCCTCGCCTGGTGCAACCCTGGAGTTTTCCAGGGGATGAGCAGAGATTTGAGCCAGTCGTGGACCTGTGCTCCTGGCCACCTGTAAGCCTTCACAAAAAGGGCTGTTTCCATCCAGGTTTCCATTTTCACAGAAGGCCTGTAAGATGCCTTCATGCCCCACCCAGTGCTTCATTGTGGCCCTATGCAGTGACAGAGGCCTGGTGGGGCCCACCCTCCTCAGCAGGAAGGGTCCCCTCATCTGTAGAGGGGCAGCCTAGAGAGGAGGCAGCACCTCACCCTCCAGTCCGCAGGGCTGGGCCTCGCTTCTGCCCCAACGCCCACCAGGGCGGGGCTGGATGGAGGCGCTGGCACAGCGGCTGAGACAGGCGCCCAAGCGCAGGGGCTCCGGTGCACTCCTGCAGCCTTCGGGCCGCGCGGACACAGCCCACAGCCTGGTCCCGACCCCGAGCTCAGCAGGGGCACCCCGTTTGGAGACTGAGGCCCGCAGCGACGGGTGACTGGGCGGCGGCCAGCTGGCGGTGCCTGGGCTGCGCCCCAACCCAGCCTGGGGCCCAGAGGCGGGGCGCTCCCGGCCCACGGGGGCGGGCGCGCTGGGGCGGCGGCTGGCTTTCACCAGCTGAGCCACTGTCCCACGATCTCATCTCCGCCCGAGCACTGCAGCTCCTAAGTGCTTTTCGGGGGCAGAAAGGGGGCAGAAAAGTGGAGGAGGCAGGGGCCGGTGACGGGGGCTCTTGGCCTTCGATCCTCTGTTCAGGTCTAGCCCTCCCTCCCTCACTGAGGCTCGGCCACCGGACCGGAGGCGAAGTCGGGTGTGACCGTCGGGCGGGGCTGCCTGGGCGGGCGGTGACCCGGGGCTGCCCCAGCTGCTGGAAGGCGTTTCCGACAGGGTGGGGCGCCCCGGGGTGCCCCAGCTGCTGGAGGGCGTTCCTGACCCGGGCGGGGCTGAGCAGGAGTGGAGGGTGGGGTAAGGGTGGGGTGAGGGTGGGGGACCAAAAGGCCCCTTGAGGGGCTACAGGTGCCTGGCCTCTGCAGCTTCTGCTGAAAAGAGTCTTTCTCTTGGGGCAGCCCAGCCGGCCCGCCCCACCCAGCCTCCCGGAACCGCCTGGGGAGCTGCACCTCCCCGCCCAGGCGGCGGGATGCTCAGAGGCCGGCAGAGGGTGGAACCTCAGAGAGGCAGCACTTTGCAGGGTTTGACCTCTCCCAGCCGCGACATTCCAGGGACTTTTTGTGCCCTTCACCCCACCCCCCACCTCCATCTTCACCCCCTATTGGGAAGCTTCCTGGATGATTCTGCGAATCTAGGCTCCAATCCAACTTTATTACTTTACAGCTGGGGATACTGGTGTGGATAGTCCCAAGGTCGCACCACGAGTTAGCAAACCACCAGGGTGCCTAGTGGGAGCCTAGAAGGAGCTAAGGAAAGAAACCAGGATTTTCCAGGGTCCCTAGTTCTGGGGGTCTGGGGTAGCCTAGAGGGGCCCGGGACTCGGGAAATTAATGAGGAAGAGGGCTTTCTTCCCTCAATCGAAGATAAGAAATTCCATTTAACCTCTGCACCCAGTATGACAGGGAGCACTCTCCCTCCCAGCCTGGCGCCAACCTGCACCCAAGGGCATGTTAACCGGAGCCGGGAACTGGGGGCAAGGCTGCAGCGGTGGAACAAGTGAGGTCTCTGATTGCCAGGGTCTGGATTTTCAAAATTGCAGCATGCAAGATCCAAAATGGGGGAGGGAGCAGGGGGTGGGGAGCATCCCTAAAGGATTCTTTTTATCTGCTCAATCTTGAATTAGACTTGCAGTCAGTATTTGATCAAGAAACTTGGTCAGTTTCTCAAAATGCAAACTCAACCTCTGATTTTACATTTTGACTTGGCATTTTCTTGGGATATGCTTGGTGCTGAGCATGAAAGATTATAAACTATTGTCTTAAATTCTGCCCTGATTAGCAGCATCCTTCCTCAATTCCAAATTTCCCCGGAGCCAGATCTTTGTAGCTTCTGGGTTGTGACTGTTTAAAAATATAATTTTGATGAGTTTCTGTCTGCTCCCAAAATTAGAAACTCCCTTAATTACAGGAGGAAATATTTTCAAAGAGAACTCATAGAACTTCAGAGCAAAGCCCCAGAACAATGCTTCTTAAGGAAATCTCAGGATAGTCAGGTCTTCCTTCAGTGGACTGGAGGGGGAAGAGCCAAGCAAGATCTCTTCTCTGTAGCCTTCAGGCCTACCATCTCCCAGCTAATTCTTGGCAAGAAAATAAAGAATAAATTAAGGTTTGCATAAAGTTGTTTATTCTCCTGCAGAGTTTTCTAATTTGAGGGAAAGCCTGGTCTTGGTGAAAAGGTTTTATATGGTAGATGAGTGGCTATTTCTCTTTATAAAGGTATTTCCCAGCTAAGAAACAAAGAGTGATGGATAAAATATCATTACTTCGCATTCCTAATGATTAATGGATCTTGGCATGATCGGCAACAGCTCTATGCACCATGAAAAGAGAACCTGATAAGATGTGTTTTTCAGTGGAAGAACTCAGCACCAGTTGTGAAGTAGTCTTGACACTCTCTTCACACACACAAATCAAACCTGAATCTGATCAAGCCTTATCTAGATCAATCACCACCTTTCAGGAAATACAAAGTGCAAGAGAACATATTAAACAGCACTATGGGGACATAATAAAAACTATGAGCTTGTGAAACTAGAGGACAAAGGACCCAGTTAGTTATTCAATAATTCATTGCAAAGAAAATAATTGCAGTTAGATCTTAAATCAAACAAATGGAAAAAAAAAAAAAGGTGACATTCATAGGACACTTGTAAAGATGAACACTGATGGGATATTTGATATTTTAAAAGTATTATATCATTTAGGATTAAAACATGATTATAAATTTAGGTATTAAGTATTTTAATATAGTTTAACTATTTTGAAATACATGCTAACATATTTACAGATTAAATGATATCTGGAATTTATTTCTAATTTTTAAAAAAGATTTTATATATTATTTTTAGAGAGAGGGGAAGGGAGAGAGGCAGAGAGGGAGAGAGACATCAATGTATGGTTGCCTTTCACCTGCCTCTAGCTATGGACCTGATTGAAGACCTGGCTTGCAACCTGGTTATGTGCCCTGGCTGGGAATCAAACCAGAGACCTTTGGGTTTGCAGGCTGGCACCTTATCCACTGTGCCACCAGCCAGGACCGTATTTCTAATGTTTTATTTTTAAATATCTTGTTTATTTATTCATAGAGAGAGGGGAAGGGAGAGAGAAAGAGAGGGAGAGAAACATCAATCAGTTGCCAACCAGGACCACTACCCAGGCATGTGCCCTGACCCGGAATTAAACCTGCAACTTTTCACTTTGTGGGCTCATGCCCAACAAACTGAGCTACCCTGGTCGTGGCTATTTCTAAAGTTTTATGTAGCTGTAAGGAAAGTGGGTGAAGGTATAGATGGAAATAAGATCAGACATTAGTAATGCGTGTACAGTGGTCCATTATATTATTTTTTAAATCTTTTATGATGTTGTATTTTTAAAAAGCTTTTACTTTTCCAGAGCTTTCTCAAACTTGGGAACTAAAATTGAAGCCTGATTGAACTACCTGGGCAGGAACTCAGGACAACTGGCCTGTGTCTTGTTCTGTGACTTTGCACACATTGATTCTCACTTCTCCATTAGAGAAATGTTCTTGAACCTGTCAACTTGACCTCTGAAATTATGGAGCTCATGTTCTAGATTAGAGACTGGTAAAGAAGAGAGCTTCCGAGTGAAAGAAGGATGGAAGGCTTTGCGGAAAAAGTAACATTTTTCATCCTGACAGATGAAATGGAGTTCCTTGGGTGGTGTCAGTTCATCTTCTATAAGATAAGATGTTTAGACTACATCTACAAGGAGGACCTGTTTAATCCTAATAGTTGCTATGATTATAGCTTGCCTGGAACCAATTTTTTCTGTGTGTGTCCCAGCAGGGAGCTGAGAGGTTCCCATGGCCTTCCTGCCATCATCTCTTATTTTGTTACCTGAAGCCATCCAACCTGAGCTATTGGTCCTGAATCTCCCAATTGTGTTCAGAGGCCAAAACACAATTGATGTTTTGTGATTTGATCACATTAGCCAGTCTATATACTTCTTAGGGAATGATCTCTTGGGCTTACAGATTTATTTCCATCCACCTAGTTCCCAAAGCATTTCACTTTGTAACCTTAGCTATACATTTGCTGCTAGTTACATCCAGCCTTGTAATAAAGCCCATTTGCTCACAAAATGTGAGTGCCTGCAGTCAATACCCTCAGCCTTCCAACTGCTCATGTCTTCCCTCTCTTCCTATAGGACATGCAGTGCAAGATACAGCATGCAGCCTGGGCTTTGGACTAACCAGTTTATCCTGATACTCTACCATTACAGGTTGGAATGTGTGCTTTGCTGGCGCTTTCACCCATGTGACATGAACCCATCCGGTAGGGCAAAGCGTGAAACAACAGTGATTCTCTGACATGTCGTTGTCTGTATCATGTTGCTGCTCTGTTGTGGAATTTTTTTTTTTTTTTTTGGTTTATTCTTTCATCTCAATTTTTATGGATGTTTTCACTTTAAAAGAACAAATTCTGACACTTTTGGAGAAGTAAGATAAAAATCTTTAAGCTTAATTGTTATATGTTTGCTGAGTGAGTTTTCCTGTGCTGCAATGCAGAGGAAAGCACATTAATTTTCTCAGGGACCTGGCGAACATCTTGCAGTGTTGCCCACAGCCTGGAAGAGGGCTGGGAATGCCAGGAGCGCTCCTAATTCTTGCTGCTCTAAACCAAAGGTATACTTCACTGTGGGAAAAAATATTGGGAAGTTAGCGGTGATATATTCTATGTTTCTAGTGATTGCTAAAAAGCCTCCTATACTAATTTAATTAGAATGATTTACCGTAATAGAAAACTATAATTTTCTACTTTTTCCAATTAGGTGAACCAATTTGTGCTTTGTCTTTGCCCACCCACGTGGAATTTATTACTTCAAATCCAATACTCGAAACCTTCGCTTTTGTGCTAACCATCATTATTATAGCTGGGAAATTATACTAACAGAATAGTTGAAACCTCTACTTCT
Source organism: Noctilio leporinus (assembly GCA_004026585.1). Lineage (NCBI taxonomy): Eukaryota > Metazoa > Chordata > Mammalia > Chiroptera > Noctilionidae > Noctilio > Noctilio leporinus. The sequence continues at coordinate 6,696 of PVIW01015748.1, read as the reverse complement.
GGCTCTGGAAAACCAGCTTGGATCAAATCAAAGTTTCTACCTCAAACAACTAAAATAGCTGGATCATTTTAAAAATACGTCAGAAAGTATCAGAAATCTACCCAGACAATGAAAACTTAAGAGAGCAAGATCCTGGAGAGAAGGGACACAAAGATGAGGCTGACAGTTGCCACTTGCCTGAGTCAGCTTGGGCTACATAACCAAATATACAGACTTGGAGGCTTAACCAACAGGCATTTGTTCCTCACAGTTATGGAAGCTAGAAGTCGGAGATCAAGGCATTGGCAGAGTTGGTTCTTGGTGATGGCCCTCTTCCTGGTTGGCGGATGGCCGCCTTTTCTCTGTGTTCTTACATGGCAGCGAAAAGAAACTTGGTATGGCTTCTTCTTATTATTAGAGCACTAATACCATCATGGAGGCTCTACCTTCAAGACCCCATGTAAACCTAATTACCTCACAAAGGCTTCCCTTCTTTCTATCATTATACTGAAGGTTAGGGCTTCAATATATGTATTTGAGGAGCATAAACATGTCATCTGTAAGATCACTATTATTCTCCTCAAAGCGTTTACTTATAAGAACACTGACTTAAAGGCTGAAAAGCCGAGCAAAGTGTTGGCAATCTCAGAGAGGCCCTGGTAATATCCTAGGTTTTTGTTAGAACCTCTGAACGGTCATAGTAGCAGTAAGGGCAAATCAAACAAGATCAGCTGTCACAAACATACAACTTTGACTCAATCAGATTAAGATAGTCTGCCTCTATACCAAATGCTTTATAAAAGTAAAAGGTAATCTCTGCAAAAAAATAACATTATTCACAGAATCACATTGGTTCCACAATTTTTTATATATAACATGTAGCATTTAATCAAAATTTACCAAGCAAATCAGAAGACAAGACCAAATGACCCAAAAGCAAGAGAAAAAATAAATAGCTCAGTCAGAAGGTTAGAGATGGAGGAATAGGTAAACATGCTTTATCTCCTCATACAACTACAGAAAAAAAATTACAACTGGCCTACCATAAATATCACCCAGAACCATCAGTAAGTCATGCTGTCTGAAAGTCTGCTAACCAAGGATTTAAAGAAGCCACATTCATCCAGATGGGTAGGAGGGGTGGAGATGCAAAGAGATCTTGATAAGCATGGAGTGGTGGGGAACTGAGGGACTGCCACAGAAAGGCAGTGGAATGGGCGGTCATGTGTGGTGGATAAAAACCAGGAGGGATAACTTGGGAGCAAGGGATCCCAGACCCAGACCAGACCACCCAGTAGCCAAATGTTCCAGTGCCAGGAACATAAATCCCTGTAACTTCTGGCTGTAAAAACAAGTGGAAGATGGGGTGGTGGGAGAAACTTCTGGATTCTCAGGAGACTCCTTTTAAAGGCCCTACACAGACTTAGGACTTATGCAGACCCAGTTCCTCTGGGGTTCAGCGCCAGGGCAACAGCTGGAAGAGCACAAGTGGCATACTGAAGTAACTGGAAAAAAGGAGAGTGCCAGGAGACAGCTTCCTGCCAAGCAGATCTCCAGAAGCTAGGCAGCAGCATTGTCCCCTGTCTGAGCCTTCCCCACACACAGAGTCACAAATCAATGAAATGAATTGCTCCACCCTAGTGATCACCTAAGGCTCTGCCCCACATAACATGAAGATCTGCTCTTCTATAAGAGGCTGCGATACTAAGACAGGAAGTCAAAGCAGCTTTACCTAGTACACAAACACAGGGAGGCTGCCAAATCAAGGAGATAACCAACCTATAAGATGCAGAGTTCAAAACACCAGTTATCGGGATGCTCAAAGAACTCATTGAGCATGACAGCAGCATAAAAGAGACCCAGGGAGAAATGAAGGTTACATTAAGTAAAATAAGAAAATCTACAGGGAACCAACAGTGAAGGGGATAAAATTGAGTATCAAATCAATGACTTGAAACATAAGGAAGAAAAAAGCATTCAATCAGAACAGCAAGAAGAAAAAATATATATCAAAAAAATGAGGATGGTCTAAGAAGCCTCTGGGACATCACCAGCAAGCACAAAGACGACCACACCAAGACACATCATAATTAAAATGCCAAAGGTTAAAGATAAGGGAAGCAAGAGAAAAGCAGAGTTATCTACAAAGGGGTTCCCATAAGACTCAGTTGATTTCTCAAAAGAAACTGCAGACAAGAAGGGGCTGGCAAGAAGTATTCAAAGTGATGCAAAGCAAGGCCCTACAACCTAGATTACCCTATCTAGCAAAGATATCATTTAGAATGGAAAGGCAGATAAAATGCTTCCCAGATGAGATAAAGATAAAGGAGTTTGTCATCACCAAGCCCTTATTATATGAAATGTTAAAGGGACACATTTAAGAAAAAGAAGATGAAAACTATGAAGATTAAAATGACAACCAATTCACAACTGTCAACAACTGAATCTAAAAAACAAACTAAGCAAACAACCAGAGCAGGAACAGAATCATAGATACAGAGATCACTTGGAGGGTTATCACCTGGGAGGGGGAAGGAGGAGAGAGGGGGATTAAGAAACAAATAAAGTGGTAGGTACAAAATAGGGGGATGTTAAGAGTAATAAAGGAAATGGAGGAGCCAAAGAACTTATATGCATGACCCATAAATGTGAACTAAATGGGGGTATTGCTGGAGGGAATGGGGGTATTGGGTGTAAGGGAGCAAGGGGGAAAATTGGGACAATTGTAGTAACATCATATGATTATATATATATATATATATATATATACACATATACATATACATATATGTGTGTGTGTGTGTGTGTGTGTGTGTGTATGCCTAATTTTCTATCTTGTCCAAATTAGGACTAAAATTATTTAAAGCCATATCTTCATATATTAAATCCCAAGAAGAAACATCATTTGTATTTGATGAAACCCCAAGAAGGAATTTATCTGCTGAGATGGACGCCCCTCCCACCCCCGCCACTCCCAACCATGGTTAACAAATGGCCAACATTTTATAAATAGTAAGTGTCCAGTGGCTATTTGGTGACAGGCTTCTCACATACTCTGTATACTAGGAAGAACCTCAGACTAAACTCTTGGCTTTCCCTACTATGTGCTGTTTGCTTATGTCATCTGAGTCAAGCACTACAGGAAAACCCTGGTTTCATCTTTCTGTCAAAGGACTGAGACCTGCCCTGTCCAATCAGACATAAATAACTTGTATACTTTGCTTACATAAAACAAACCTAATTGAAAACGTGGGTGGAAACTTTCATTGTAAAATGTAATTTTGTCTCAGTGGAACCTTAATATGTGTTTCCAAGGCTGCAGCTCCTTTTTGTTCAAATAAATGTATTTTGTTCTTTAAAAATAAATAAATAAATAATAAATTGATAATAGAAATTGACCCACGGGAAACCCAGTTATTGAAGTTATCAGATTTAGACTTTAGAATAACCTCTGATTGACATACTCAAATAGATAAAAGAGAAAATGGAAAATTCCACAAAGAATAGAATATATGAAAAACCAATGGCAATTTTATAACTGACAAATATAATTAACATTAAGAATATATTGTATGAGTTCAAAGTACAAAACATAGATGAAGAGAGGATTAGTGAATTGAAGGATACATCAGAAGAAAATAAATATCTGGACTAAAGCACAAAGAGATAAAAGAGTGCATAAGACAGAAAGAATATGTCATATTTGGGACATAGGGAAAGTTTAGCACAATTATAATTGAGGTCCCAGAAAAAAGAGAGAGTGAGTTAAACAGAGTAATATTTGAATAGATAATGGCCAGGAGTTTTCCAAAATTGATGAAAGACATAAGTTCACAAATTCAAGAAGCCCTGTAGAACCCTAAATATAAAAACAAAGAGTCACACCTAAATACATCATAGTAAAACTACTAAAAACCAGAGCAAAAGATAATCTTTAAAGTAAGCAGTAAAATGACAGATTACCTTTACTTAAGTTACCATAGAATGTACATCTAATTCTTGAAATAATATCTTTACAGCATTGAAAAGTTACTCTCGAGTTTGATAATCAGTAAAAATACTCATCAGTAATGAAGGTTAAATAATTTTAAGTATACAAATAATAATAATAAGAGCATTTGTCAGTAGTATGTACTAAAAGAAATATTAAAGGAAATTCTTTTGGGCAGAAGGAAAATTATCACAGATGGGAACTTTAGAAATGCAGAAAAAGGTGAATGTCCAAATAGCAGAAGGGTTAATAAATGGGTAAATCTTAATGAGTATTGACTAAAACAATAATGTCTTACAGGGTTTTAAATACATATAGAGTAGCCCTGGTTGGTGGCACAGTTGATAAGGCGCCGGCCTGCGAACCCAAAGGTTGCTGGTTCAATTCCCAGCAGGGGCACATAACCAGGTTGCAACCCAGGTCTCAAACCAGGCCCATAGCTGGAGGCAGGTGAAAGGTAACCATACATTGATGTCTCTCCCTCTCTGTCTCTCTCCCTTCCCCTCTCTCTAAAAATAATAAATAAATAAATAAATAAAAGTAAATATATATAGAAAAGATTTTTTAAAAACATGCAAGAATTAAAATGTAGGAAATAGAACAAAAAGTGGGAGGGAATGAATAAGTTCAGATATGTTAAGGTCCTTGCATTGTTCTAGAATTAGTAAAATTACTCACTTATTTTTAGATTTTTATAAGTTAAAGATGCATGTCATACTCTGTATTAGTATACTTGGGTTGCCATAAAAAAAATACCTTAGACTGGGTTGCTTAAACAACAAAAATTTGTTTTCTTATAGTTTTGGAGGGTGGAAGTCTGAGAACAGGGTCTTAGTACAGTGGGTCCTAGTTAGGGTTCTGTCCCTGGCCATCAGTTAGCCATCTTCCTATTGTATCTTCAGATGTCAGAGGAGAATGGGGGGAGGGAGGGAGGAAGAGAGCTCTCTGGTGTCTCTTTTTACAAGGACACCAATCCTGTTGACTTCATTTAACTTTAATTACTTTTATAGAAGCCCTATCTCTAAATACAGTCACATTGCAGGGATAGGGCTTCAACCTATGGGTTTAATAAGGGGATACAATTCAATTTATAACATTTTCTAGGAAATAGCCACCAAAGGAATGGTAAAAATATATAACCAACAAGCTAATAAAAGAGGACAATAATGTGAAAATAATTGTTCCAAAAGCAAGCAAAGAAGGGTAGGCAAATAAAAAAAGAAATAGAAACATTGTATATTTAAACTCAAGTATGTAAGTAATTTAATTAAATGTAAAGGAAGTAAATACTGCCATCAAACTACAAAAATTGTCAGACAGGATAAATAACTGAAATCCGACTACATGTTGAGACACACCTTAGGCATAAGGATAAGAAAGGTAGATGTCCAAAAATGGAAAAGATGTACTATGCAAATAGCTAGAGATCTGTTTGGGAGTCAAGATAAATATTTCTAATGTGACCATACAAGTTTGCCATTATCAATAACAATGAATGGAAAGTGTGTTTTTCTGACTTCTATTGATTCAAATAGCTGTCCCACAGGCCTTTGAGGCCAATCATTTTCTTAAAACAGTCACACCCTGTCTTCCCCACTAGGCCATCCACACTCAAATGGTCAGGTATAGACCTTCCTTCCAGCCTAGAAAAGTAGGCTATTGAGTGTGGCAGTCTGAGTGCAGGGAGGAAACTCTAGCCACCAGGGATATTCTTTCCATTCAATCAAGTTTGCTGAGCTTCACCAGAATGCAGGCTCAGGGTCGGGCAGTGCCTATCCCAGTGGAGCTCACAGCTCCAGGGAGAGACAGACCTGCTCAGAGAGGATACCACAATTCTGAGTGTGCACTGGAGCAAAGACGTAGGAGCCTGGCAAGAGAGTGACTCACTCTTCCTGGATGGTTCTCTTGTTCCTGCCTTTCTCCCTTCCTCAAATATTTATTAAGCATGTGCTTTGTGCCAGGTCAGTCAACATGGAGTCTTCTTCTGACCTAAGACCAACATTCTTTCCAAAAGACTTTGATATCTTTTTTAAAATAAATAAATAACATGGGGAAGATTTTTCTTCCTGGTCAGTGAACTTGTGAAATACCTATAAAATTAAGTGCAGATGAGCAGCTACAGAGGCTGAGGTAGGAAAACAAAGAAAGGATACCAACATTTACAGAGCTCCCATTACCTGTTAGCTCATTGAGCCTCACAATAACCTTCCACAGGTGGTGTTGATACACTTTAAAAATGGAAAATTAAGGCACAGAGCCCTGGCTGGTGTCTCAGTGTATTGAACTCTGGCCTCTGGTTCAATCCCCAGTCAGGGCACATACCTGGGTTGTGGGCCAGGCCTCCAGTTGGGGATGTACAAGAGGCAACCGATCAATCTTGCTCTCATGTTTTGATGTTTCTCCACCCCCCTTTCTCCCTCCCTTCCCCTTTCTCTGAAAATAAATAAAATAAAATATTATTTTTTAAAAAGAAGCCCTGGGTGGTGGCATAGTGGATAAGGTACAGGCCTGTGAACCCAAAGGTCACTGGTTCAATTCCCAGCCAGGGCACATAACCAGGTTGCAAGCCAGGTTTCCAGCCAGGTCCTTAGCTGGAGGCAGGTGAAAGGCAATTACACATTGATGTTTCTCTCCCTCTGCCTCTCACCCTTCCCTTATCTGAAAGGAAGGAAGGAAGGAAGGAAGGAAGGAAGGAAGGAAGGAAGGAAGGAAGGAAGGAAGGAAGG
>PVIW01015747.1:0-18777 GCA_004026585.1 Noctilio leporinus | reverse complement strand
AGGGGAACGGGGTAGGGGGGAGGGAGAGGTAGAGGCAAAGATGGGGAGCAGCTTAGACAAGAACCTAGTATAAAGGAACCATGGACATGGACAACAGGTGGGATTGACTTTGGGGGGAATGGGTGGGTGGGTGGGGGGACAGAGGGGAGCAAAAAGGGGATGGATGTAATACAACAACAATAAAATTAAAAAAAAAAGATTTATATATTTCACTACTTGCCACAATTTTTAAAAACCCACATATACACCAGATGAAAATGCAAAAATTAATTTAATTTAATTTTATTGTTGTATTACATCCATTTCTTTTGAAAGTGCAAATTTTAAATCAATAAATATTTAGTAGAAATAAAAAAGAATCAAAGGGAAATATATCTTTTTCTAATTTGGAAAATACTGAGTCAGTTTGCACAGAGTACAGTTGTAATCATGTAGTGAGGATTAAGGCCATATTTCCATGATACCAAATATCTGGATCTTTGGAAATATCCAAGTTACTACTTGAAATGTTTTGCCTAGTCACCCTGCTATTTGGTCATATGTAGATACAGCCTTGAGACTGATGAGGGAGTGATTATAGAATTGTATATCCAGTATACTCCTTTTTTTTTTTCTCTTCCAAAAAGAAAAAGAAAAAGAGGCTGCTTATCTGCCAGAGGCTGTTAGCATACTGCAAAGAGGGTGGGGGACTCTAAAACTCAATACATGGAAGGTGACATAAGTAATTTCATTTTAATAAGCAGATTTTAATTCTTTCATATATTATGCAGATAGAATATAGCAAGTCTTGATGAAAAGCAGAGACCCTACTTAACTAAACACATCCTGTTTCTTTTAGCAAACTTCGAAAAGATCATCCTTCCAAAATCCTGATCAATTTGTGTACTGCACTACTGATGCTAAACCTGGCATTTCTGGTAAATTCTTGGCCATCTTCATTTCGGACAGAAGGACTCTGTATTGCAGCAGCCGTTGCACTTCATTACTTTCTGCTCGTCTCTTTGACATGGATGGGCCTGGAGGCGGTCCACATGTACTTTGCTCTAGTTAAAGTCTTCAACATATACATTCCCAATTATATCCTTAAATTTTGCCTGGTTGGTTGGGGTAAGTATATTGCCATTGTCCTTGGTGTCTCTGTTTTAAGCCTGTGTGTCTTTAGGTTTAATTCTGGCTCTATTAAACAAATTATTTAGTATCAAATTCTGTTATAATCATAGATCAGGAATTAAGGATCACCTCATTGATGCTTGGGTATCCATCTCTTTTCCTGCCTGTATTGATCTAGAAATCCAACCCCTAACATTCATGGTGAGGAATCTGTCCGCAAATATTTAGTAAGCACCTGCTTGTGTACATGCTGAATGCTCATCTATATTAGTGACCTAATTTTATCCTTCCCTTTATGGACATTACAATTGCAACAAAAGCTTACTAATGCTATAATAGTTAATACTTAGGTAGCACTTACATGTGCCAGAATCTATTCTAAGTGCTTTACATACTCAGTTACTCCTCACAAAATCTCTATAGAAAAGATCCCATCATTATTTCCATTTAATTAATGACACTGAGCCACAGAGGGATCAGGTAATTTGCCAAAACTCATACAACCAGTTACTAATTGGGAAACTGGGATTTGAACCAGGGAGTTTGTCTCCATAGTTTGGACTTTTGACCTCTGTGATCTAACTATATTGCTTAAGGAATGGAGAAAAGACATGCAATATGTGCAAGATGCTCTATTGGATATGCTCTTATGCTCTTATTCTTACCACACCTCATGACAGTCACTATCATTGCTGTCCTCTGGAAGAAGGCAGGAATGGGACTCAGCATGAAAATTTCCTAAATTAAATGTCATTTCATTTGTTTTCTTTCCTGTATTTCTACCTGATAAGGTCAGCTCAGCTCATTTCTCCCCTCCCTCACCCTTTCCCCTATTCAAAAGAGATTTTGAATTCAGAAAATATGTTGGACACATAGATGTATATTAAGTGAGATGATAAGATACATGTGAAGACAGATTTTATCTTCCACTACCTTTCTAAAGACACAATAGCTTTCCAATTAGCTACTCATCCTTTCAATGAGTTCATTAATACAGTATAGGTTTTCAGTTCGATACAGTCAGTGATATCATCTCTGCTAATGTGGGGAGCAGAGACAGGCAAATATTAAACAAAGCATAATCCAAAAAATCATTTTAGCATCCTTTGGAAACCATTAGAAACAGGGCCAAAAACAGCAAATACTCTCCCATTTACACCTTGCATCCTGTATCTCCAGTCAACTGTCAACTGGAAGATTGAAAAAGTTGTGAAAGAGACTTTACAAATAATCTAAAGAGCTGAAAACCCACATATGGCTAACTGTGAAAGGGCTGTAAATAGCACTCAGTACTGGCCTTCCTTCACTTCATTATCATTCACTTTCAACTTCTTCACACCCTTCCTCCTTCAGATCCTTGCTCCTTAAATGTTCATGTTCCCTAGGGCTGACTTCTTATCTCTTTGATCTTCTCCTTCTATACCCACTTCCTGGGGTGCTCAAAAGGCAGGAAAGGCTAAGGCTTGGTGCTTTGGAGGCAGAAGAAACTGGGGGAGTATCAAGTACACAAGTCAAGGCCACAGTTGTACTGGTTTATTGTTTACACTGATGGTGAAAGGAAGAGTAGCTAAAGGTGTCAGTTCCCAAGACTTTGTCTCACACACTATGAAGAATGACACCAAAACAAAAAGGAACAGATGTCTACCATATGAGTTGTGGGATTTCTTGTTGTGGAACAGCTAGTTCTAAACTAAAGCTATGATATATAATATTCTGCAGCTCTGTTTTGAGGAGGCAGGGTGCAAAACCCCATACCTCCTCAGAACTTGGAGGCAATGACAGACTCCCAGAAGAGATAGGGAGGTGAGTAGGATCTTCTTTTGTTTTAGTTATCAAGTGTAAACATAACAGGGAGAGTGCCTCACAACTTCCATCCTAAAAGTGAGTCCTCCCACTATCCCTCCCTTCTGATCTCCAACAGGTTTCCCCCCCGCCCCAAGTATCTACATCATGCTAGGTTACTGTGCTAGATGAGCAAAATAAAGATCTGAAGGGATTGTCCTGTTTATCACAGAATAAGACAGTGAGGGACTTCTCAAGATGCTCTGCACTCTGGAACAGCTTTTTACAAAACCCCTAAAATGTGTGCAGGTGTAACAATGCTTTGTTTAGGAGAAATACATTGTTAGAAATTTAAAAAAATCATCCACATCTTGCAAATGTACATGAAATTGGATTTAAACCATGTCTATACTCATATCACGTTTGACCACTTTGACTGAACTGATTGCTTTATTATAGTTTGACTGAATTGACTCGTCATCAACTGGTCAATCTAGTCAAAATGTCAAACTAGTAACGAGTGTAGAAATAGCTGCTGTGTCAGAAAAACACTGAAGGACGCAGCTGATTGCCTGTGTCCTTTGTCCAAGATGACAGACAAAAAGATAGCAGGAAGTGAGGGGCAGTATTGAACAAGAGAAAAAATTGGTGGCTCATCATCTGAGAAGAAAGGTTTGATACAAACTTGCACTCCAATGAACTAGGTTATTCTATTGCCAAGTTGATTTTTGGTGCTTGAGCTATTTTTAATAACCAGTGGGTGTTGTATTGGAGCCATTGGCATGCTGTTTAGCAGATTGGAGAACTCCTAGAAATGTTTAACTTGGAAGAATTTACAAACATTTTGCAAACAATGATATTTTGATGCCTACACATCTGTGGTTCATTTAAACAGTGTCTTAGCTTGGTGGGCAGAGTCATTTGTTGATCAGGATCTTCCTCCTGCTTCCTAATGGGATGAATCTGGCTTGCTTCCTCACACTAGGGATCCCAGCAATTATGGTGGCAATCATACTCAGTGTGAAGAAAGATTTGTATGGAACTCTGAGCTCCACATCTCCATTGTAAGTACCAGCATCTCTGCTTTTTGGGTGATGATGCTCTTGACCATCAGAGTATGGTGGGATGTTCCAGGCCTGGGGCTTGGTCTTGATGCTGACTTCAGGGAAGATTCAGCTTTAGCCTTTCTGGCCTAAACACAATCATGGACACACTCACATAATGATTAGGTGCTTGGTCTCCGTATGACTTCAGGCAACTTACCGTATCTCTTACTCCCATTTCCTGCTCTGGAAAATGGGGATAATAATGTTTTCTCTCACTGTTGTATTCCAACTAAAATGACATCGTATATAAAGTGACCATCATATGCCCTGTTCCATGGTTAAAAGCTTCATAACTGGCAGCTGTTATAATAAGAAAACTTGCAGAACTTGTAAAGAATTAGAATGTCCACTGTAAGGAAATACGAAGACATGTTGGAAACATTTTCTACCTTTAGACAACAAAGCTTTCCACTGAAGAAGACTCCATCTCTTTCCTTTGTAAATGAGCTCAGCTTTGTTGTCCTGGTGTCTTTCTTTTCTCCCCCACTCCTCTTTCTCTTCTTTCCTTCCCCCTTCCTTCTTTCCTTCCTCCCTCCCTTCCTTCCTTCCTTTTTTCTTCTGTTTTTTTTTTTTTTTTGAGTTATAAGTCAATTTCTTTGGTTCTTTTATTTATAACCACAAGAGAACAGCCATTTACTTTGCTTCATCTGTCCAGAGCCTTCTTTTATAGCCTTTAGATAGCTATCATGTAGTTCTTTAGACTGTGTAGTCTCATTTCTTACTGTTTTTACCCATATCTATTTTCTTTAACGTTGCCTCTCAAGTTTTGCTATAGATTTCCTCTCCCACTGGACTGAAATCAAAAGTAAGAAGTCTTGTCCCCCAGACTCCTCTGTTTTTCATATTGAGATGACAGTTTCCAGGTCATAATACTTTAATCAGTTCCAACATATGCTTTCTAATTATAATTTCTTGTTACCCTTTCTTTTTCTCCCTTTTTCCTTCTCACGTTATCCTCCATCCTCCATTCTTGCCTGTTTTGTGACCTAAAGTGTACCCATTATCTATCTAATGATTATTCTTCTTCAAAGATAAAAAGCAGAAGCAGAGTCAGAACAAAACTAACCTCACTTCCCCTGAAAATAGCCCTTTTATATATGAAGTGGTTGATATGAGGAAGACTATTCTAAGAGCTTTTTTAAAAAATCATATTTTGAAGAAGTAATATAGATACGATACATGGTACAAATTCAAATGTACACAAGGATAGGGGATGAGAAGGATGCTCCACTCCCAGCCCTAGCTACCTAGTTCCTCTCTTGATGCAACTGTTATTACAAATAATTATATTTGTATAGACATTCTCTTGCACACTTTGTAGCCATATGGTAGGTATGTATTATTTGATATTGGGTTGGCCAAAAAATTCATTTTTTCCATAAGCTGGCTCTAGTAGCACTTAGCTGCCTTCCACTTCATTCAAAACAATTTTGTTAGATTGTATTATGACAGCTGTCATATCAACATGCATTTAAAACAAACATTAAAATTGGCAAATTTTTGTGTAGCCATTTTAATATTGACGACAGGAGAAAATACAGCATTTTTAGCATATTGAGCTTTAATACTTCAAGAAAGGTAAAAATGTAACTGAAATGCAGAAAAAGATTTTTGCACTGTATGGAGAAGGTGCTATGATTGACCAAATGTGTCAAAAGTGGTTTGCAAAATTTCATGCTGGAGATTTCTCACTGAATGCTGCTCCACAGTAGGCCAGTTAAAGTTGATAGCAATGAAATCAAGGCATTGATTGTGAACAATGAACATTTTACCATACAGGAGATAGTCAGCATACTCAAAATATCCAAATTAATAAAGTTATTGGTAAAAATGAAAAGTATATCTTTTATTTTACAGAAAAAAAACTAAATGGACTTTTTGACCAACTCCGTACTTATCACTATGTCTTGGAAATGATTTTCTATCTAGACACACATTGCTGAGGGACTTCCATTCAGGATAGCAGCATAGGTTAAAACAGCTCACCTCCTTGCACAGCCACGTGAAAGTTATAACAAAATTACAGAACAACCATCACTCAGAACCATCAGAAATCGAGTTGAATGAAAGTTTGACAACTACAGAATGAAAGAAACCACATCCATCCAGACTGGTGGAGGAGTGGAGACATGGAATGGGCTCGCCCCACACCCACATGTGGTGGATAAAAATTCTGGAGGGATATCTCAGGATCTAGGAGTCCCGGCCCCACACTAGGTACCCCAGCCTAGGGATCTAGTGCCAGGAAGATAAGTTCCCATAATTTCTGGCTGCAAAAACCAGCAGGGATTGAGCCAGTGGAAGATACTTCTGTAGTCCCAAGTAGTTCCTCTTAAAGAACCCACACAGGGACTTACCCAGACTTACTCCCTCTGAGCTCCAGAATAGCAACTTCAAAGATACCACTGGCATACAGGGAGGAATTAAAGTGTCTGGCATCAAAACAAGAGCTGGAGGGCAGCTTTCTTCCAGACAGAACCATTGTCCCTTTTCTGAACTCTCCCATCACAGAGCCACAAAGCCAGCGGGTGGATGCCATATCTGAGTTTCCATCAACCTAGCTAACACTGTTTTCCCCCTCCCCATCCCACCCAATTTACAGCTGTTAACAGTGGCTTTTCCATATGAATGGCTGGTCTTGGCCCATGCTTCACAATTTCCTAATCCTACCAAACAAGCAACAACTGGCCTCAGTGAGCCCCCAGCCTTTTGCTAAGTGGCCTTAGGCCTGGCACTAGCAGCAATCATCCTAGATTCACTGCTTGGCATCATCTGGGAATCTCTAAGCCCAGCACAAGTAGCAGCCATGTCAGATTGCTTTATAGATCATGCAGGGTGGTCTGAGGCAGAACACAGGTGGGGACTGACCTTGGCCTGCCCCACCCAGGAAATCTCAGAACCTGCACACCCAGTGGACAACTAGAGGCCAATTTGGAGAACCACCAATCACTCTTTCCCTACATAGCTGATCCCCCATGGAGAGCAGAGGTTGGTGGTCAGTGGTCACAGCCAGTCCTTGCAGCTGACTGGCCTAAGTAAATCCTTCCCATTGACCTGCCAACAGCAATCAAGGCTCAACTTCAAGAGGAGGATATACTCAGCCCATATAAAGGGTGCACCTCCAGTACCCAGCTTGGGTGAAAAGAGAGGCTGTGTCACTGGACCCCACAGGGTACCTACTACATTAGGCCATGCTACCAAGACAGGGAGTCATAGCTCTACCTAGTACATAGAAACAAACACATGGAGGCTGCCCATATGAAGAGACAAAGAAACATGACCCAAACGAAAGAACAGATCAAAACTCTAGAAAAAGAACTAAACAAAATGGAGATAAGTAATCTATCAGAATCAGGGTTCAAAAGAGTGATTATAAGGATGTTCAAGAAACTTAGTGGGGACCTCAAAAGCATTAAAAAAATCAAGTCAGAAACAAAGGGTACACTAATTGAAATAAAGAACAACTTATAGGTAAGCAACAGTAGAGTAAATAAAGCTGAGAATCAAATCAATGATTTGGAACATAAGGAAGCCAAACAAAACAAAACAAAACAAAACCAACCAATCAGGAGAACAAGAAGAAAAAAGTATCCCCCCAAAAGAGGATACTATAAGTAGCCTCTGGGACACCTTCAAGTGCTCCAATGTTCACAGCATAAGGGTGCCAGAAGTAGAAGAGGAAGAGCAAGAAATTGGAAATCTATTTGAAAAATAATGAAAGAAAACTTCTCTAATTTGGTGAAGGAAATAGACATGCAAGTCCAAGAAGTACACAGAGTCCCAAACAAGTCAGATGCAAAGAGGCCCATTCAAAAACACACCATAATTAAAATGCCAAGAGTTAAAGATAAGAGAGAATCCTAAAAGCAGCAAGAGAAAAGCAGTTAGCTACCTACAGGGAAGTCCCCATAAAACTGTCAGCTGATTTCTCCAAAGAAAATTTGTGGGCTAAAAGGCATTGGCAGAAATATTCAAAGTTATGAAAAGCAGGGACCTAGAGCCAAGACTGCTCTACCCAGCAAAGATACCATTTAGAATCAAAAGGTAAAGAGTTTCTCAGACAGGAAAAAACTAAAGGAGTGTCTCATCACCAAACCATTATTATATGAAACATTAAATGGACTTATTTCAGAAAAAGAAGATCAGATACTTCTATGAGGACATACAAAGGGCCCAAAGACATATGAAAGAATGCTCAACATCACTAGCCATCAGAGAGATGCAAATTAAAACCACAATGAGATACCACCTCACACCAGTCAGAATGGCCATCATTAACAAATCAACAAACAAGTACTGGCAATGATGTGGAGAAAAGGGAACCCTAGTGCACTGTTGATGGGAATGCATACTGGTGCAACCACTATGGAGAAAAAGATGGAATTTCCTCAAAAAACTAAAATGAAGTTATCTTTTGAGCCAGTGATTCCACTGCTAGGATTATATCTAAAGAACCCTGAAACACCAATTCAGAAGAACTTATGCATCCTATATTCATTGCAGCATTATTTACAATAGTCAAGTGCTAGAAACAGCCTAAATGCCCATCAGTAAATGAATGGAACAAAAACTGTGGTACATTTACACAATGGAATACTACACAGCAGAAAGAAGGAAGGAACTCCTACCTTTTGCAACAGCATGGATGGAACTGGAGAGTGTTACACTTAGTGAAATAAGCCAGGTGGTGAAAGACAAATACCATATGATTTCAGTTAATACAGAAATGAATGAAAAATCAAGCAAGCAAAATAGAACAAGAGGCATGGAAACAAGGAACAAACTGACAGTGACCAGAGGAGATGGGGAGGGGGAGAAAGGTGGAAAGAAGGGGAAGAATTTAGTCAAGGAACTGGTATAAATGAGCCATGAACATGCACAACATGTGGGGATTGAGCATGGGAGAGGGGATGGGGTGGGTGGGGCAGGGGAGAGCAATGGGGGAAAATGGGACAACTGTCATACAGCAACAAGAAATTAATTTTTAAAGCCCTGGCTAGTAGCACAGTGGTTAAGGTGCCGGCCTGCGAACCCAAAGGTCGCAGGTTCGATTCCCCAGCCAGGGCACATAACCAGGTTGCAAACCAGGTCTCCAGTCAGGTCTGTGGCTGGAGGCAGGTGAAACGCAACCAGACATTGATGTCTCTCTCCCTCTCTGCCTCTCTCCCTCTCTACCTCTCTCCCTTCCTCTCTTTCTAAGAAATAATGAAATAAAATCTTTAAAAAAAAAAGAAATTAATTTTTAAAAGTTGCTTTAAAAAGATCAAAAGTATGAACAATAAAATGGGAATAAATACATATCTATCAACAATTGAATCTTAAAAAGCAAACTAAGCAAACAAGAACAGAGACAGAGTCATGGATATGGAGAGCATTTTGATGGTTGTCAATGGGAGGGGGTGTAGATGATTGGTTGAAGAGGTGAGGGGATTAAAAGGTACAAATAGGTAGTTGCAGAATAGCCATGGGGATGTAAAATACAGTATAGGAAATGGAGTAGCCAAGGAACTTATGTATGACCCATGGACAAGAACAATGTTGTGGGGGATTGCCTGGGGGGAGGGGGGTTCTTGGTGGAGGACAGCCAAAGGGGAAAATTGGGACAATTGTTATATCATAATCAATAAATTATAATTAAAAATTAAGTTAAAAATACAAAAAATCTAATGCTACTTTTTTTTTTTTTTTACAAGTTTTCTATAGCTTCCTTTAAGGCTGAAGATGATATTCAGGGAAGCTTAAGTATTAGGTCTCTATTAGGGAAATTAAATGCTTTCCCTCCTCCACTCTTTCCCAAGGCACACAAACATATACAAACACACATACATGAAAGTATCCACACCAACATGAGTAATATGATCACAAGAGATTTTCTTGGTTCCGGGAAAGAGGTTTCAGCTAAGTTGACACAAGTTGAATTAGCGCAACTTGACTCTAGTGAAAAACCAGAGGTAATACCACCAGTAATAGGAAATGTTATTAGATGAATATCTATTTTTATAAGTTACCACATATTTCTTAATAGAAATAGTAAAGCCATTAATCACCCCAGTGGCCAGTGTTGCCTTCTTTAGTCCAAACTGGTAGCTGTGGTGAGAGTTTTAAGATATACATCCTATTTAAAACAACACAACCAAAGCTGTTGTCTTTTAGTTACATTTTTATTAACTCTGATAAGCTCATTGTTTGAGATAACATCAGAAAAGGCAGTCATTGCTCATGTCTTTTTACTGTGACATTTATCATGCAAAGCAAAATTTATACTGCAAATAAAAACTCAACTTTAAGACTGGAGTGGGGGTGGGGTGGGAAGCCAATTTGGGATCAATATATAACTTATTTTTATGTTGTTGAAGAGAATAGCCTCCTAGGGAATTGGACTAAGAGGTTTCTGAGTGTGTACAGCAGACATATTCTCTGGGTTTTCTGATGTGGCACTAGAAAGAAGTTGAACTGTGGCTCAGGAGATTGAGGTTCTTGTCCCAGCTCTGCCCCTATGAGTGTGAATGAGGTTTGTCAACTAGGTGTTCTCAGGTAGAATGAGATTGACTAGGGGGATCTTCAGAGTCTCACTGAAAAATGTGAGTTAATGTTTC
This sequence comes from Noctilio leporinus, assembly GCA_004026585.1. Taxonomy (NCBI): domain Eukaryota; kingdom Metazoa; phylum Chordata; class Mammalia; order Chiroptera; family Noctilionidae; genus Noctilio; species Noctilio leporinus. Next base: position 8,183 of record PVIW01015747.1, on the reverse strand, counting down.
TCTACCTCACAATAGTTTTCTCCATTTTCTCTTACAGTTGTTGGATTAAAGATGATTTTATCTTTTACACCTCAGTTGTGGCTTATTTTTGCCTCATATTTCTCATGAATTTCTCAATGTTCTGCACTGTTCTTGCCCAACTGAATTCCATGAAATCCCAAGGCCAGAAGACTCGGAGGAAGATTATTCTACATGACCTCAAAGGCACAATAAGCCTGACATTCTTACTTGGCCTCACCTGGGGGTTTACCTTTTTCGCTTGGGGACCTGTGAGGACCTTTTTCTTGTACCTTTTTGCCATTTTTAATACTTTGCAAGGTACCTTCTGCTTCTTTGAATTTTGGAAAATAATCTCATCTTTCAGGGATTCAAAGGAGAGAAAGTACTCTAAGAGGTCTCTGCTCTCAACGAGTTGGCAGGCAACCACTGGAAACATTAGCTAGATGTTAGAGCTTCATGAAATGGCCAGTCTCTCTTCCTCAGGGTTGTAGAGAGAAATCCAGATAGCTAACTCAATTCCAGCTAGTTTTCAATGTCTGTAAAAAATACTGATTGGCAATACTTCTAGCATTACTTCAACAACATCGTACTTATAACTGTACAGATTCATACTTGTGTTGGCATTTTGAAGTTCACAGTCCAGTTGAACATAGCAATTACTGGAAAGTAGAAACATTAATCTTTTGACCCCATAGACTATGGTTGCATCAGATATCCTAACACATTGTAAAAAGGAGCCAGACTAGAAAATTATCAAGTCATAGAGGAATGAAGGTGAAGAGCAAAGAGCAGTGGATCAAGGCAAGCAGCGAAAGTTCTAGTCTTGGTTTTGTCACAAATCAACCTTGAAAAAGTCCCCACAGCTGGCTGAATTAGATGATTGTAAACTAAAGGCTTCATAGCTCTCTAATCTTGTTACTATTTTCTGGTGCAAAGAGCACATGGTAAGTGATTGAATGGTAAACCAAAGGTGACATGAAAAGTAAAAGGTAGGGTTCTGGTTAATATACTCTGAGTAATTGTTGATGTTTATTTTAAACTGATTTTGCCTATTAAAAAATCTTGGAAGAGACATGCAGAGTGATTTCCAGGGGGTCACAAGCTCCACCCCACACTGTTATCCTCAAGTTTGGCCCAGTTGATTTGGACACTGTGTCAAGCTGAGTTGACTTGGAAAGTTCATTGAGTTAGTATCTTCTTTAGTGCTTTAAACTATTTATTCATTTGACATTTGATAAACACTTTTTACCAGAGTACAGTCTATTGATGGTCCCATAGGGTTCTATGGAAAGAGGAAAAGGGTTCTATGGTCAAAGAAGTTTGGGAAATGCAGCAAACTACATGTCTCCATTCTTGAAATGGCACAGTATATGTTAGCATGGTGAACTTCTTGAGATATTATGTTGGAAAATAATGCCTTCAAAAATTTCTCTTAACCCAGCATTTAAAAAACTTCAGAACACTTTGTCATTGTGATTGTTAATCCCTGAAGAATGCTGGGAGATATGAATTGTTATGCAGTTATTACATGCCAGGTATTTGAAATGTATTGCAGGGAAATGGGGTAACAGTCTAGAATAAGGCATATCGAATGATTCAAGAAATTATTTCATTTTGCAGCAGTGAGGTGTATCAACTGAAATTTTCTGTCCCACCAGATTATGCTAGTCTTATACAATTATATTCTTATTGAATTGTGAAAAGACACAAAATATGTGGTTCTTCCTCCACATGCTATTTTTATTCCTTCTTATAGTGAGGACAGAATTTTTGTGAGCTCTCCACCCCACTCTTTCTTAATTTCCTTTGAGGCTACCAGCACTTTGTTGCATCCTAGACTGTTGACTGAGGCACTGGTGATGATTCTATAGTTTACTTTTTCACATAACTACCTGAATTACACCGATATTAACCTGGTCTTGGTATCATGGTGTTTTAAAAACTAACCAGTCTCAGTGTAGAATGTACACAGAAGTAGATTAAGAACTAGGTGCCTATGCAGATTTCTTCCTCAACAATAACTTCAGGCTTCTCTCTGGGTTACTCATTCTGAGGAAAATGCACTTACTATGTGGAAGGAAGGGGTAAAGGGAAAGCTGACAAAAGAACCAGAAAGCAAAGCAGTTTAGACCTTAGAAAAGGGGAGGAGTATTTTCAAACAGCAAATACTTCATTCCTATCATGGAAGAGAATGTAGTGTCTAAGCAGGAAGCCCACAAGGATAGAGGCAAAATCCAGTTGGGGTTCTCCTGAAAAATAAAACCAAAATCCCATAGATCCAACATCAACAGAGCTGTCTCTGTCTGTCAGATATGTTTTATGTCAATCAAGCACCAAGCATTCCTAGTTCCTAATTCTGCCTACAAGAGTGTGCCATCTTACAGAGAGGGTGTTTTCAGAGCCCTCTCAAGTTTCAGACTCGCAACACACACAGACATACTCACCTACCCTGAATACTCAAAACAAGAATGCAATGAACAAGTGAAGGAATTAGCCATTTAAAAAAATAGATGGCCAGTTTGCAATTTTGGCTGAAGCAGGTTGCCCTGTGGTCAGATGTGAAAAAAAAAAAAATTATAATCAAGATGAGCCACTTCTGCAGGAGAGATGCACATATAAAAGTGCAGGTGACAAAAACCTGACATTTTCCCTCATGCCTATGCTCTAATGAGTAAGCAGATCAATCTGTTATTGGAAAGAAAAAGGAAGGCTGTCAGGCAGAGAGGAAGAGCTGGCAAGCAGCTCATTGGAATTCACAGAATAACCTTTAAGTCTGAGAACTAACTAAATTCCATGTAGGAAATCAGAGCAATAATAGGTGCTTGTTGTCACTGTAGCCCCTGGTTCATGCTGGAGCTGGAGGAGTTTTACCCACTCTGAGAATAGGGTTTTATCTCATTGGGTTGCTGCACCACCTTCCAGGTGACTGTTGCTCAGAAAATGATGCTGGATTCATCACCACAGTTTTTTGGTTATAAGTGGGGACAAAGCCCTAAGGGGAGGTGGTGAGACTTTGTCATTCTGCTCAGCCTCCAGATTTCTGCCTCCCACCTGGAATCAGACAGTCTCAAGGCTGGGACTATGGAACTAAGCACTTCCTAATCCAATTTGCCATCATGTGATAAGAGGGCCTGTACCTTTCCCCGAAAGCTTCCAGAGACAGAGCGCTCACTCTTCCAGAGAATAGAACATTTAACTTCTCTTTTTAAATTGAAAGGTATTTGACATATCATGTTGTGTAAATTTAAGGTGCACCACAGGTTCATTAAATAGATTTATATAATATAATAGGATTGCCATTGGAGATTCTAAACAACTCTGAATTTTATCCAGGTCATCCTTTCCTGAGAGTAGTGGAGTGGAATAGTTAAGCCCTTGGGCTTTGCAGTCACATTTCATCCCTGGAAGATATTACATCTAGCTGGAGTCTTGATACTGCCCGCTCAACAACAGTTCTGTGACTGGGTCAAGTTAACTAGATTTCTGGGGCTCTGAGGTCTCTAATTTATAAATATAAGATTAATAACACAATGCCTATGGTCTAGTCATTGCTTAGAAAAACAATAGCTGTGATTTGTTACTACATGGTTGTAGCTTCCTCTCATTGTTTCTAGTTCTAACCTGGCAATCACACTGACCAAGTCTAATTTGTCCCTTTCCTGACAGCCCTTTCAGGTGGTAGCTGTGACTATAGTTGCCATCTCTCCCAACATTTAATTCCCCACTCCAAACTTTCTCTTATCTAAAGACAGCAACTCAACTTTCAGTCTTTTCCTCAAGTCCACCCCTATTCTTGTTTTCTCTAAGTATTCTTGAATACTTCTATTTTCTCATTATCTTCTTAAAACAAAGTCTCCAAAACTGAGCATGGTACTGGTAGGAGGAAGGGCCAAACCAGGGCAGATGGCAGGAGACCCTCACCTGCCTCAGTCAAGATTCTTTTTTAGGGCAGGGAGGGAGAAAAAGGAGAGAAACATCAATGTATGGTTGCCTTTCACCTGCCTCCAGCTATAGACCTGGCTGGAGACCTGGCTTGCAACCTGGTTATGTGCCCTGACTGGGGAATCAAACCAGCGACCTTTGGGTTTGCAGGCCAGCACTTTATCCACTGAGCCACCAGCCAGGGCTTCAGTCAACATTCTTTACTCCCACTAATGCCCTAGATGAAGGGAGCTTTGGAGATATTTACTGCTGACTCATGCTCAGGTTGCAATGAGTTAAGACAGCTGTGATCCATCACTGATTGTTTACCTTCAGGACAACTGGCCAATGAGGAGGCAAACAAACATCGTTTAGAGATCAGAGGCTTCAAAACTGCACTTGGGTCAAAAGAAATACTTTGAGGCTCAAGAATGCCTTACCAGGATTACAGAAGGCTGTGAGAGTTTGTGTATCAAGTGCCTTGGAGTTGAAGTTAACAAACAGCTATTGAGCTGCTACACAAAGTACTAGGGGCAAAGGGAGAAATGATATAATGATGAAAATGAAAGATATTTCATCCCTGAAAGATATTTCATCCCTGAAAGATATTATAGCTAGATGGAGATATTGACAGTACATGGAGACTAATATGACTAAATATAGCAAATATTAAACAAAGTGCTATGGGAATTCAGAAGTGGGAAAGTTTCAGTTTCAGGCATCTGGAAAGGCTTTGTGAATAAAGACTTTTTACCATAGACCATAAATAAAAGTCAGGCTGTTGACAAGAACTATTTCTACCCATTCTACCCCCAGACCATAGGAAATCAAATTGGCCTTCCAGGGCAGTTATAGTCAGGATCATCTTGAATCCTACTTTTATTTCCCAAGAAGATATTTCAGAGGTTGGGGTTGGGAAATGGTCAATATTGCTGGCAGATACCTTCAACTTCTCTATTCCACTTGTAGGGATAGATCAGGGCTGGCAGCAAAAAATTAGGGCACCAAATGTGTTTTCTCTACCCAGTGTAATTATGCCAAAGCATGTATATATTTGTTATTTATTGCTGTGTAACAAATTATTCTCAAATTTTAGCAGCCTAAAACATCAAGCATACAGTTTCTGAGGGTCAGGAATTCAGGAGAAATTTAGCTGGATGTTTCTGGCCCAAGGACTCTTACTAAGTTGCAGTCAATATGTCAGCCAGGGCTGTAGTCATCTGAAGACTAAGTCTAGAGAATCTGCTTCCAGTAAGGTTCACTCACATGGCTGTGGATTGGAAGCCGCAGCTTCTCACATATGGGCTTCTGCACAGGGCTCTTAGGGTGTCCTCAAGAAACAGCACTTAGGTTCCTTCAAAGTGAGTAATGAGGGAGGGAGAGGGGGAAGGGAGAGAGGGGAAGGAGAGAGAGGGGGAAAGGGGAGAGAGAGATGTTTTATCTAAGTTTTGAAGTGTTGTGTCTTCACTTCTACCATATATGAGGATATAAATGTGTGAATGCCAGGATGTTGGGATCATTGAGGGCCATTTCAGGGGCTGGCTATCATCGCATACCTGATCTCTCAAGCTCTAGGAGCGACATCAGCCCAAAAGTTGACATGAAGTCTTGATACAGATCATCTTACCATCATTGCCTTCAGCAGTGAGGTTAGAAAGATGAGCTCAGAAAGCCAATAATGGCCCTGTGTATTTTTTAGGAGTATCTATGGTGAGAAGAGTAGACTTGAGTCTGAGCATTGGTAACAGCTAGTGGTAAAAGCTGAAAAAGACTGACCTTCTTCTCCTGTCATAGGGTTCTTTATTTTTGTGTTCCACTGTGTGATGAAGGAGAGTGTGCGGGAGCAATGGCAGATACACCTCTGTTGTGGGTGGTTGCAATTGGATAACTCTTCTGGTAAGATGCCAGTTTGGGTAAGGTTTTTAATTTTACAGGTTTTATGAAACTAAATCAGATTAAATGATCTCCTTACTTGAGGTCATACAAAAAGGAGCTATTTCCATGTCATGAAAATAATCGTACTTCTGTGCTGAGATGAATGAAGTTAGTTATATTTTAACTTAGTGAAGCTTCTCTTTTGGCCTGGGTTCTTTGGATTGCTTGTCCTCACTATCACCTGAGTCTTGATTCAATTAAAAGAACATTGATTGAGTACCTACTGTGTTCCAGGCACTGTGTCACAGGGGCTTTCTGGCCTACAACCAACAGTGGGTTGAATGAATGTGGGAAGCCAAGAGTGATGGTACCTGTGGGGAACTTGTCAGCGTTCTTAACTTGCCTGGCTAGAGGGCTGCCTGGATGGACCAATGGCCCTTCTTGCCCAATGGGAGATGTAGTGAAATCTAATGAAGCATCTGAAAATATCTATGGTCCCAGAAGACTGATTTTCTGCTTATAAAAAGGCTCTTCCTTCCAATTCAAGAACCGTCTCCGAATCTCAATTCAAAGCTCATTTAGGAAAGGTGGTGCTTGAATTCAAAGATTCTATAAGTACCAGAGATTTTACTCCTTTACCCTGGGTATGTTGGTAGCCTCTTGGTCACTGTGCCAGGCTCTAGGGAAAGCAGGCATCCTTGGTAGGTGAATTGGTTCTGTCTGTACCACACATCACAGCTCAAACTTACTTCTTACAACTTCATCGAAAATCTGACTCCTTCCAAGACAAACACTTTATACATCAGATTTTATATTTTTTAAACAGGATTTTGAGGTATACTTTACCCATATGAAGTGTAGAATTTGATGAGTTTTATTTTATTTTATGTTTTAACTTTTTTTTTTTTTTTTTTGTCATTTCAGATGGGAGCATCAAGTATGAGCTAAATTTTGGGTATAAACAGGAAAGAGTGAAGAAGACCTTTGGGCACAAATTGTTGTCACCATCCCTCAACTCAACTGCAACCAGTTCCACTTTCAAATCTTTAGGCTCCATACAAGGCATGCCTTCAGAAATAAGCTTTCCTAATGGTGAGAACAAAAGCTATGTTGTCTTCACTTATATTTCACAGATATTGAATAACTGTGAGGCCACATACGTGGTCTTGGGAAGTACTTCATCCTCAAACCTAAAAAGACCTGTTCAAAAGGGGATGGATGTAATACAACAACAATAAAATTAAAAAAAAAAAAAAAAGAAAGAAAACAAAAGCAGCATTAAAAAAAAAAAAAAAAAAAGACCTGTTCATGTATGTACATGAGCTCATTCTTGGCTGAGAAAGTATGTATAGAAGCACTTAGTATGTACACCTCTGGTAGATTATCAGACTAATGGAGGAGAAAAGAGACTGAAGGTAAAAATAAATCATGAGTAATTAAAAATAATTGTTATATATTACTAAAACCAGAAGAAACCTTAGATATTGTCTAGTGCAATCCCTTCATTTCATAGGTGAGCAACCTTAACCTTATGCAAGAGAAGCAAAGTGCCTTATGGACAGTCACTTTACCCATCAGCAGAGAACTGGGGCCAAGACTCAGGTCTCCTGGCTCTCAGGCTAGTGTTCACCACATTCTACCAAGAATAATCTTCTGAGGCTGTGCAACACTTGTAGACGCTCACCTTCTTCCACAAGAAGCCAAAAAAATTTTTTTAAAGATTTTATTATTTTTAGAGAGAAGGGAAGGGAGAGAGACAGAGAGGGAAAGAGACATTAATAAATGTATGGTTGCCTTTCACCTGCCTCCAGCTACAGACCTGGCTGGAGACCTGGCTTGCAACCTGGTTATGTGCCCTGGCTGGGAATTGAACTAGCGACCTTTGGGTTCACAGGGTGGCTCCTCATCCACTGTGCCACCAGCCAGGGTATGGAAACCAAATTTTTATGTACAGAGACAGATGCTGAGGTGAAGATAGGTGTTGGAAGGGAAAATATAAGGAAATAATTGGTCTAAAGGCCTAAAGTGAAGAGAAAGGAAAAGAGAACAAGAACTTAAGAACTCAAATTGATGTTGAGATGCCTCTATGTTTTGTGTTCTCAACTGGATGATGGTGCAGTGACCTTTGGTTGCTTTTTTTTTTTTTTTAACTTGTGTAATTTTATTTTGAGCTTAAAAAGATAGCCTTACATATGAAAGAATGCTCAACATCGCTAGTCATCAGAGAGATGCAAATTAAAACTGCATTAAGATACCACCTCACACCTGTCAGAATGGCAATCATCAGCAAATCAACAAACAACAAGTGTTGGCGAGGATGCGGGGCAAAGGGAACCCTCATACACTGTTGGTGGGAATGCAGGCTGGTGCAGCCACTGTGGAAAACA
>PVIW01015746.1:0-12951 GCA_004026585.1 Noctilio leporinus | reverse complement strand
AGACATAGATTATGACACCCTATTTTTCACTACCAATTTACTCAAAATAAAAGCAATCTGCAACTTAAAAGACATGCAACAAAGTCCATTGAAAAGTCACATGTGGTAAGAACACTTAATATGAGATGTATCCTCTTAGCAAAATTTTAATCCATTATATAGTATTATTTACTAGAGGCACAATATTAACTTTAGACACAGCAAATCTCTAAAACTTGTCCATCTTACATAATTGAAACTGTATACCCTTTGAAAAGCAATTCTGTCCCTACCCCTCCCCTACCCTTACTCCCTGGTAATTACCATTCCACATGCTTCCTGTTTTTATGAGTTTGACAATTTTAAATACTTCAAATAAATGAAATCATGCTGTGACTGGCTTATTTCATTTAACATTATGTTTCTGCAGGTTCATCCATATTGTTGCATGTGGCAGGGTTTTATTTTTAAAAGGCTGATTAATATTCTATTATACATATTTTATTTATCTACTCATCTATTGATGGACATTTAGTTTATTTCATATCTTGGCTACAGTGAATAATACTGGGATAAACATGTAAGTGCAGATAACTCTTTGAGATCTTGACTTCAATTTTTTTTTTTTTTAATTTTATTGTTGTTGTATTACATCCATCCCTTTTTTGCTTCCCTCTGTCCCCTTCCCCACCCACGACTTCAATTATTTTTTAATTTTTGAAGGACCTCCATATTATTTTCCATAGTGACTACACCATTTTACATTTCCACCCTCAGTACACAAGGCTTTCAATTTCTTCACATCCTCACCAACAAGTATCTTGTTGTTAATAGCTGTCCTAACTAGTTGAAGTGATACCTCATTGTGGTTTTGACTTGTGCTTCCCTGATGATTAGTGATGTTGGATATCTTTTCATATACTTATTGGATGTTTGTATGTTTTCTTTAAAAAAAAAAATACTCTTTCAAGTTTTTTTTTCCATTTTTAAACCTGGTTTTTGGATTTTTTGCCACTGAGTTACAAGAGATCCTTATATAATTTGGATATTAACCCTTTATGAGATACATGGTTTGCAAAATCTTATCCCATTCCATGGTTTGCCTTTTCATGCTGCTGTTTCCTTTGCTGTGAAGCATGTGGTAAACTTTTAACCAGCTTCTTGTGCATCATTCCAGTTTTTCTTCCATTGTTTCTGAAGTTGTAACTTAGGTTGATATTCTCATTTTATTCTGATATATAAGCAGGCTAGCTATTCTCAAATAACCTATTGTACCTAAAACTTCTATGGGATAAAGAAAATGATGCTGGTGGGTTGGCAGATACACAAATTTCAAAGTAAAAAGGAACAAGACAATGAAAGAAAGCCAAATTTTGCTACAATTTACTTTCTATTAACATTTGTCAACTTGAATGAAGCATTTGCACTCAGAAAAAAGTAACTATATATATATAGTTATTTTTTTTAATGTAGCAGAGCCCCTGAAAACAAAGCCTGCTCTTTTTTTAATCTGGACACTAAAGTCTAATTTAATAATCAATTGTTGATTTCCCTGTGCTGTTTGTCTATACAACCATCTCTGACATATTATAATTAGAGATGATACACAACATGACTGAATGTGAAACAACCACATATCAACACAGGCTCATGAATTAAGTGCTAATTTAGCATCTGAATTGGATCTTGAGGTGAACATAGGTAAAATGCTCCATTAAAATTTCTGGAGTCAGGGAGCAGTTTAGACAAGAACCTAGTATAAAGGAACCATGGACATGGACAACAGGTGGGATTAACTTTGGGGGGAATGGGTGGGTGGGGAGGGGGACAGAGCGGAGCAAAAAGGGGATGGATGTAATACAACAACAATAAAATTTTTAAAAATTTCTGGAGTCAGCATGGGCATGGACAACATGTGGGGATTGTAGGAGAAGGGGATGGGGTGGGTGGGGCAGGGGAGAGCAATGGGGGCGGGGGGAATGGGACAACTGTAATACAACAACAATAAATTAATTAAAAAGAATATTTGGGGGTAGGATGCATATGTATTTTTACCATAGAGCACTATAAATAATGGGCTTAATTTTAGCACCATGAGATAAACCAGTCTGGGAAGGCTTAAAGAGGTAGCTATAACTAGGCTTTGCAGATGCTCAATGGTCCAATTTACGAAGTGCTTTTGCATGCACAGTAGTGTTTAGGTCTAGAGAAGCAGGTGTGGTAGTATGACACGTGGGTCTGAGCCACCAAGATAAAAGAAAGAGAACTGTTAGAAGTAATGCTGGCAGGAGTTGGGGGGAAGGTAGAGAGCAGAGTGGATAGGGCCCCATCATGGAGAGCCCAAAAGTCAAGCAAATAGTAAGGGGATGGGCACATGCCTCGTGAAGCATCAGGGTCTCCACCAGTGATAAACTGTCTCTGAAATCAACAACTGGCTAAAGAGTACAGTCTGAGTCAGCAAGCTGAGCAAGGCTCATTAAGAAATGACTAACAAGGCAATAATAAGGGCAGCATATGGTAGTGTTAGAGTCTCAGCAATATGTCAGCTTAAGGTAGAAAAGGATAATGAGGCTCAGCAGGGAGCTTGGAGCAATGAGAATTCCATGAATAAATGATAAGATGAGAAAAATTATAAGCCTAAATCCTGAATGTATTGAGTTTGAGAGGCTGATGAGAACATGTGAAGGAGATATCTTAGCTGGTTGGGTGAAGAAGAATGAGGCCCAATAAGCAAAAGAGCTGGCTAATGGGACAGAGCTGAGGCACTGCTGCCTCTAAGGCCTGTGAAGATCAGCACTGAATACTGGTTGAGGAAACATCAAAATAGATCTTAGAACTACAGCTAAGGCAAACCAGCTAATAAACTCACTGGGCATTATGTGTATGCATATTTCCTGAGCACTGCTAAGGTTCTATGATGGTTCTTCCATAAAACAAGTGTTGAGTCTTAGAGTCTTTTGAATTTACAAATGGTTTTCCTTACTATATTTTTTACTTTCTACAGGTAATTTTTCCTAAAAATCAGGCAATCAGTGATGATAAATAAGAAAGTATCACCAGATGTCTTACAATAGTGTACTTGGTAATGATGACACTCCTTTCTTCACCAGTAGCAGAAACTGTTTCATAGCTGATTATGTTTTAAAATTTCATGACAGCCTGTGTGTATGTTTCCCCCTCAGCCATATCCACCCACCACAGTGCTATTTGCTTTTCTCTTTTGCTTGAAACTATGATTTAAGACAATTGTACCCATGTCCCATCCAGGACTCCCCTCACAATTACAAACTGTTATTTTTATATCTGAGGATCACTAGTTGCTCATAGCACAGTCTCTTCTGAAGGGTCCCAAATGTCTAAGAGAAGGCAGCAGCCTAGGTAGAAACATTAGGTCATTTTCTTAGCTTGGACTTCATTGAAAAGCCAAAGAAATGTGGGCACATCTCTTTAGCATCCTGTGAAAACTATTTCTCTTAGGTGTATTTTGAAGCCTTAACATTTTTTTGTCAGACTAATATTTCATAAAACTTTCAAAGTTTTGAAACATCACATACAAGTTTCAGGTGTGTATAGTTCATGTCTACAAGGTCTGTCCCAAAAGCATGGAGTCAAAAAGGAAAAAATAAATAAACAGAAGTATTGAGTCAATGTCAATATAATAATTAAAAGTTTGTGTGACCAATACTTTTGGGACAGACCTCATACTTCACTGTATGCAGTTACATTTTTAATTTCCTTTTTTTTTTTTTTAGTAAGTCTCCGTGGACATGTCATGCAGTAGCACTAGTGACTTCAATGAGACACCTTAATGACTCTTAGCTTTCCCTTCAGATCAGAAGTGCTCCTCAACTGTCCTCCCACTGTGTCATAGCTCCTTTCAGGGCTATCTTGTGTTGGATATGTCTTGGGCATTTCTCTCAGAGCTAACCATGTTAGGACCTGTGGAACATTATTAGTAATTGTTAAGTTGAATATTAGTTTATCATTTTCCTATATTTATTTCCTATATTATATTTATTTTTCCTATAAATACCTCAGGAGCATAGTTCTTCCTATGAATTTCAAAAGTTCTTTTCAAATGTAATTCCTCTGAGCCATAAAACAAATGGTGGAACAAGCCTCTTTTGAAAGAAATTCCCAAAGTAAGTTCAATAGGCTTATCAGTTTTCATAATATGGAATTAATTTTTCAGTTTGATATATTCTGAAATGCCTAAACTATCAGGACTTTCTCACAGGGTGACAAAGACACATAAAGCTCATGTTCCTTTCCAACTCTGTCAGTTTCCAGCAATGGGACCTATGGCAGCTGTGTGAAGCAAGGACTTGGATGAGAACCCAATGGAAATCCTTCTTATTTTTTCTAACACAATTTAGAAATAATATTTCCTTCTCAGAGTATATTTAGTGTGTAACAATTATAAAATGTTAAAACACAAACTCTAGTAAATATTGAAGAGCTGTAGCCTCTATTTACATAATTAAGGAATTGCATAGCTATGAAAGTTTATGGCAGTTAGTTTTTACTGATAATCATTATAAACATCGAGCATTTCATCAATAATTTAATTTTTGGCCCATGTTTAAAACCCAACATGACTATTATGAATAAAAAATGGCAATAGCTTTGATAAAAATTGAAAAATGCATGAGTTGTGTCCCTGTTAGGTAGTCAGAAGAGAACAAGTAGGGGAAGAACATCAGTTGATGGAACTAGTGAAAGCCTGTGAGAAATGCACCAGGGGTTACAGCTAGGGCTGTGCGAGCAAACTAATCAGGATTTAGGTGTGGGTGGGAAGTTAGTGAGTCTGATTAATACTGTGTGGTTTAAATGTAATTCTGTACACTTGAAGTTTAATTAAACTGAACATGGAATTTAAGAGAAATATGAGTGAGAAGGACGAAAGAAAAAGTAGAAAATGTTCTAGCAGGCTAACCTGATTAAGTCTGGCTGAAAAGAAATGTTCAAATTTGACTCTGTGGAAAGCTCTTGATCTTCCAGGTGAGATCAGAAGTGAACTGAAGAAAGTACTGCTTAGTAAGCTAACCTAAAAAGGGACACTTTTTCTTCCTTTCATTAAGTGGAATTGAGTGAATTGGAAGTGGGGGGAGGGCAGAAGGAGAGGATCCTAAACTAACAAAGTGCCTAGGCAAATCAGCAAATAATTGCTGACTCTTGTAGCAATTCCCAAAATCAAATATAAATATATGAGTATGTGTTTAATTGATATAACAATGGAAAATGGGATAAGACCACCTAAACATAACCTAGTTGATTTCTTACTGAAACAGAAAACATGAACAATTCTTCAAAGGCTTGCAACAGGACCCAGAGTCTGTAATTCATAACATTCACAATGTCCATGATGGAATCCAAAATTTCTCAACATACATGCAACCAAGAAAATAAGGCCAATTCTTAAGGGGGAAAAAAAATTCATCAAATGCTAGTCTTATGATGAAATTATCAAAGACCTTAAAGCAAGTATTATATCTATGCTTCATAAGGTCAGGGAAAACAATTTTGAAATGAATGAAATGATACAAATTCTCATCAGAGAAATGGAAAACAAAAAGGAAGCAACTGAAAATCATTGAACTGAAAAGTATGATACTAAAGGGAAAAATGCACTAGATAGACTCAATATCAGATTGGAGATGATAAAGGTCAGTAAATTGAAGAGAGAACAATAAAAAATATCCAATCTATCAAATAGGTTGGGCTTTAAGAAAGATTTTCAAAAATAAACTCAGAGTGTTAGGTATCTTAAGCTATCTAAAGATCTAACATAATTTTTAGATTCCCATAAAGAGAGGAGAAAAAGATCAGAACAGAAAAAAAAAATATTTTCACCAAACATGATCCAAAAACTCCTCAATTTTAATGGAAGCCATAAATTTACAGATTCAGTACAATGAGCAAACTATATAAATAATAAGCTCAAAGGAATGAATCCCTAAATACATTATAACCAAACTTTTAAAGTCTAAAGATAAACTGAAAGCAGCTAGGGAAAAAAAGCACATTACATCCTTGGAACATGAATTTATCAAGAGAACCCGTGCAGGCTACAGGACAATAGAACCATATCTTTAGGGTACTAGAATAAAACAATTTATCCACCTGGAATTCTACATCCAGTGAAAATATTTTTCAGTAATAAAAGTGAAATAAAGACATCGTGCACTGACTAGTGTGGCTCAATGAATTGAGTGCCAGCCTGGGAACCCAAGTGTTGTCGGTTTGATTCCCAGTCAGGGCACATACCCAGTAGCAAGCCAGGTCTCCAGCCAGATCCCCAACTGGAGGCACAAGAAAGGCAACCATATGTTGATGTTCCTCTACCTTTCTTCCTCCCTCCCTTCTCCTCTCTCTCTAAAAATAATGAACAAAATCTTTTAAAATAAATTATATGAAATACTGTAAAAAAAAAAAAAAAGACATCCTAAGATAAAATAAAAATATAATTCATCAAGAATAGTCCTGCTGTTTTACCCAAAATATATGTATAAATAATTCTTAGCCCTGACTGGATAACAGCCAGGGGTGTTAGCAGGGGTGTCAAACTCATTTTCACCAGTGGCCACATCAGCCTTGCAGTTGCCTTCAATGGCTCACAGTTGCCAAATGAAATTTTAGGAGTGTATAAATGTTAACTACTCCTTAACAGTTAAGCAAAACAAGGGTCTTGGGCCAAAGGTGCCAGGCTGGATGAGACAAGGTGTAGGGCCAGATTCAGTCCTCCAACCTTGTGTTTGCCATGAGACAGTTACAGCATCTCAATATGCCAAGGTTGTGGGTTCAATCTCTGGTCAGGGAACATACAAGAAGCAGCCAATAATTGGAACAACAAATCAACATTACTCTCTCTCTCGCTTTGTCTATCTCACTCCCTTCTGCTCTTTCTCTAAAATCAATAAATAAAAAAATTTAAAAAGAACTCATAGCTTAATATAATATAAACAACCCAATAAAAAATAAGCAAAAGATTTGAACATTTTTTCACAAAAGAAGAAATACGCATGGCCAACGGATGAAAAAGGTGTTCATCAAGGAACTAACATGGAAGAATCATGGACATGGACAACAAGTGGGATTGACTTTGTTGGGGAGAGGGTGGGTAGGGAAGAGGAAAGAGGGAAGGAAAAAGGGGGTGGAAACTTTTTGATGGACTTTGACTGTCTGCCTTCCAGGGACATGTGAAAAATTTAAAGAAAAAGAGGAAGGTTGCATCTGGAATTACTTTTTTGGAGAAAAAGTCAGCCGTAATTACCAACAGAACACCAACTGGAAAAAAAGACCTTATAACCACAGGCAGAACAGGAGAGGCCACTTCCTCACAATATGACTGGTAGGAATCCCGGACATGCAATAGGGCTGGCTGGGCCCCCACCGGAGGCGCAGCTGAAAGGACAGAGCTGGGGGCTCCACTGAGAAGGGTGGGTTCTGGTCCCCAGCTAGGTGTCCCAGCCTCCAGCAACACAGTGGAGAGGAAAGCAGCATTCAGCTGAGAAGGGTGGAAAGCCTTGGAGTTTGCTGGCCAGAGAGAGTGCTGGAGACAGAGGACTACTAGGGTGACCACAACAAAAATATATTGGCACCCACCTATCCTGGGATCCAGCAGAGGGAGAGCAGATAGGACTGGAGACGCATGGGGATAGTTTGCGGTGGTGGCTTCGGAGGAGAGGAGTGGGAAGGCAGCTGTGGGGATCCTGGTGCTTACTCACTGCCCACACCTAGGCTGTGCTGCACCAATTGACTCCTTTATGAGGGTCCTCATAGCCCCACCCACTGGACGCAATCTGCCCCATCCAGCTGTGCCTGAGCCTGGAGCCTGATCACAATTCTTTGATTTACACCTAAATAAACCTTGCCTGCCCTGCCCTGCCCTGCCCTGTCTGAGCACATATACAATAGTTGGACGCTGAAGAGGTATTTCTCGCCCAGTAGCGCCTGGGCCTGGCAGCTGATTACAAACTCTGACTTACAGCTGTATCAGTCAGTCATCCATGCACAGTTGTTTGCAAGCCTGGTGGCTGATCATGGATTCATTGCTCTGCAACTGAGTCAGTCTTTCTCTCTCAGCAGAGCCTGGGCCTGGTAGCTGATTACAAACTCTCTGACTTACAGTTGGGTCAGTCAGTCAATAGTGCATGGTGGCAACTGAGCCTAGTGGCTGATCATGGATTCAATGGTTCACAACTAAGTTGGTTTGTCCCATCCACTGGCCTCTGGGTCTGGCAGCTGGTCACAGATTCATTGTAATTTGAGGACTAGCCAAGCAGCTCCTGAGCCTGGTGGCCGAACTCAGATTCATTGGATTACAATTGGATCTTGGTGCCTAGCACAGTGGTGCCTGAGCCTTGAGGGTGATCACAAATTAACTAATTTACATCTAAATTTGTCCCACCAGGTTGCCCTGAGCTGGTGGCTGATCGATTGGATTACAATTGAACCTCTCTCTCTAGCCCAGCAGGGCCTGAGTTTGGTAGCTGATTTTTTGATTTGCAACTGCATAAGCCTGTCACACAAGCTGCACCTGAGCCTGGTGGTGGATCACATTCCTTCCAGCCAAGCAGTTCCTTAGCCTGGCAGCTGATCACAGTCTGATTGGATTACAACAAAACCTAAAAATGGGGATAAAAAGAAATAGTCCATCACCAAAAGGAAAGGAGGAATCCCAAGAAAGATCACTAAATGAAACAGAGGCAAGCAAACTATGACATATTGAATTCAAAATAATGATGATACAGAAGCTTAATGAACTCAGCCAGCTCAAAGAAAACTACCAACAACTCTAGGGGAACTATAAAGAACTCCAGGGAAGTTACAAGGAAGTTCCTGAGAGCTACATCAGCATTAAAAAGGACATAGGAACTATCAATAATAGCTAGGAGGAAATGAAAAATACAATTTCTGAGTTGAAGAATGCAGTAGAAGGAATGAACAGCAGGCTAGAGGAAGCAGATGATTGGATCAGAGAGCCAGAGGACAATGTAGAAAAATATTCCAAGATAGTGCAACAGAATGAAAAAAGTCTGAACAAGAATGAAGAGGACTTAAGAGCTGCAGGACAACATGAAATGCAATAATATCCACATCATAGGGATACCAGAGGAAAAGAGAAACAAGGAATGGAAAACCTTTTCAAAAAAGTAATGATAAAAGACTTCCTTACCATGATGAATGAAAATGTTACTCAAGTTCAGGAAGCAAAGAGGGACTCAATGAGGATGAATCCAAACAGACATACTCCAAGACACATTTTAATTAAAATGGCAAATTTCAAAGACAAAGAGAAAATCCTAAAAGCATCAAGAAACAGCAAATAACATATAAGGGGGCTCCCATAACGTTATCAAATGATTATTCAACAGAAACAATACAAGTTAAGAAGGGAATGGCAAAAATTATTCCAAGTATTGAGAAACAAAGGCCTGCAGCCAAGAATACACTACCAGCAAGACACTTGTTCAAAATGGAAGGAGAAATAAGGGGTTTCCCAGATAAAAGAAGACTAAAAGAATACACCTCTACCAAATCAGCATTGCAAGAGATGCTAAATGGTCTGATTTAAAAAGATGAAGAAACAGAGAGAGACAGAGAGGAACCCAGGTACAAGGTGAAAAATGGCAATAAATATAAATAATAACCTTAAATATAAATGGATTAAATGAACCAATTATAACACATAGGGTAGCTGAATGGATAAGAAAACATGATCCACATATGCTGTCTTCAAGAGACCCATCTCAGAACAAAAGATCAACACAGATTGAAAGTGAAGGGATGGAAAAATACATATCAAGCAAATGGACATTATTTCAGACAAAACTGATTTTATGATGAAGGCCATAAAAAGAGACAAAGAATGACATTTCATAATACTTAAGGGAACAATCCATCAAGAAGATATAACTCTGGTAAACATATACGCACCCAACATAGGAACTCTGAAATATAAGGTAAATCTTGGATGACTTCAAGAAGGATATAGACAGCAAAACACTAATAGTAGGGGATTTTAATACCCCACTATCAACAATAGACAGATATTACAAATGAAAAATCACCAAGGATATTGTGGCATTGAACAACACTCTAGAGGAAATAGACCTAACTGATATATACAGAGTCTTTTACCCCAAAGAAGCAAAATACACATTCTCTTCAAATACACATGGAACATTCTCTAAAATAGAACACATGGTAGGTCACAACACAAGCCTCCACAAACACAAGAAAATTGAAATCATACCAAGCATCTTCTCAGATCAAAATGGATTAAAAATAGAAACCAATCTCAATGGAAAAAAACAAAACTTCTCTAACTCATGGAGACTGAACAACATGTTTTAAGTAATGAATGGGTTAACAATGAGATCAAAGATGATATCAAAAAGTTCCTGGAAACTAATGACAATAAACACACAACAGCCCAAAACCTATGGGATACAGCAAAGGCAGTCATCAGAGGGAAATTCATAACAATACAGGCCTACTAAAAAGGTCACAAGAAGTTTATACAAACAACCTAATCATAAAGCTGCAAGAACTAGAGGAGAAACAACAAGCAAAGCTCAGAGCAAGTAGAAGGAAAAAATAATCAAGACCAGAGCAGAATTAAATACCTTAGAGACTCAAACTACAATTCAAAGAACCAATAAGTCCAGGAGCTGGTTCTTTGAAAAAATAAACAAAATTGACAAGCCTTTATCCAGACTCATCCAGAAAAAGAGAGAGAGGACCCAAATAAACAGAATCAGAAATGACAGAGGAGAAATCACAACTGATACTTCAGAAATACAAAGGATTGTAAGAATTTACTACATAAAACTGTATGACAAGAAAAATGACAACCTGGGTGAAATGGACACATTTCTGGAAAGGTATAATCTACCTTTCCAAAAGCAGAAAGCCCGACTAAGCCAATAACAACTTGTGAAATTGAAGAAGTAATCTAAAATCACCCATAGCACAACATCCCCAGACCAGATGGCTACACAGGTGAATTCTACCAAACATTTACAGAAGAATTCCTATCCTTCTCAACCTATACCAAAAATACAGGAAGAGGGAAGACTCCCAAACACTTTCTATGAGGCCAATATTATTCTAATCCCAAAACCAGGGCAAGACACAACTAAGAAAGAAAGCTACAGGCCAATATCTCTGATAAACATAGATACTAAAATTCTTAACAAAATATTGGCCAACCAGATTCAGCAGTATATTACAAAGATCATACACCAAGATCAAGTGGGTTTCATCCCACGGATGCAAGGATGGTACAACATTCACAAATCAATAAATGTAATACACCACATCAACAAATTGAAAGATGGAAACCATATGATCATATCAATAGATGCTGAAAAAGCATTTGATAAAGTGCAGCAACCATTTATGATAAAAAACCTTCAGCAAAATGGGAATAGAGGGAGCATACCTCAACATCATAAAGGCCATCTATGAGAAACCTGAAGCCAACATCATACTTAATGGACAAAAACTGAAAGCTTTCCCCCTAAGATCAGGAACGAGACAAGGCTGTCCACTTTCTCCACTTCTATTCAACATCATCTTGGAAGTTCTAGCTATAGCCTTCAGAGAAGAAAAAGGAATCAAAGGTATCCAAATTGGAAAGGAGGAAGTCAAACTGTCATTATTTGCAGGTGATATGTTAGTGTACATACAAAACCCGATAGGCTCCACCATAAACTCACTCAACCTAATAGGCAAATTTAGCAAAATAGCTGGGTATAAAGTCAATATCCAGAAATCAAAAGCATTTTTGTATACCAAAAATGAAACAACAGAAATAGAAGCGAAAAAACAAATCTCATTTACCATAGCAACAAGAAAAATAAAGTACCTAGGAATCAACTTAACTAAGGAGGTAAAAGACCTATACTCAGAAAACTACAGAACAATGAAGAAAGAAATCAAGGAAGATACAAATAAAGGGAAGCATATAC
The DNA here is from genome assembly GCA_004026585.1 of Noctilio leporinus. NCBI lineage: Eukaryota > Metazoa > Chordata > Mammalia > Chiroptera > Noctilionidae > Noctilio > Noctilio leporinus. The sequence continues at coordinate 994 of PVIW01015746.1, read as the reverse complement.
CATGTTCATGGATGGGAAGAATTAACATCATTAAAATGTCCATACTACCCAAAGTAATCTACATATTCAATGCAATCCCAATTAAAATACCAATGACAGACTTCACAGAAATAAATACTTCAAAAATTTATATGGAGCCAAAAATGCCCACGAATAGGCACAGCAATCTTGAGAAAGAAGAACAAGGTAGGAGGAATCACAATACCGGACTTCAAACAATACTACAAGGCTACTGTCATCAAAACAGCATGGTACTGGCATAAGAATAGACATATAGATCAATGGAACAGAATAGAGAGCCCAGAAATTAATCCAGGACTCTATGGTCAACTAATATTTGACAAAGGGGGAAGGAACATCAAATGGAGCAAAAACAATCTCTTCAACAAATGGTGTTGGCAGAACTGGACAGCAACCTGCAAAACGGTAAAGCTAGACCACTAACTTACGCCATACACCAGAATAAACTCAAGATGGATAAAGGGCTCTCTGATCGCTCGGACTGCTTGCAAGATGGCGCCGAAAGTCAAGAAGCCTAAGAAGACAACCTGGAAGTTTGGTTTAGACCTTACTCATCCAGTAGAAGATGGAATTTTTGATTCTGCAAATTTTGAACAGTTTCTACGGGAAAAGGTTAAAGTCAATGGAAAAACTGGAAATCTTGGGAATGTTGTTCACATTGAACGCTTCAAGAATAAAATCACAGTTGTTTCCGAGAAACAGTTCTCTAAAAGATACTTGAAGTATCTTACCAAGAAGTACCTTAAGAAGAACAGCCTCCGTGATTGGCTTCGTGTGGTTGCCTCTGACAAGGAGACTTACGAACTTCGTTACTTCCAGATTAGTCAAGATGAAGATGGGTCTGAGTCTGAGGACTAGGCGATGCCACCTTTATAGGTCTTTATTAATAAAATAAATGAAGCATATAAGAAGAACATCTAGAACTGAACTTCTGGTTTATCTGTGAATAAAAAACAGCATTCTGTATATTAAA
>PVIW01015745.1:0-18786 GCA_004026585.1 Noctilio leporinus | reverse complement strand
CTTCTCTGATCTTATTTAGAATAAAATCATCCCTCCAAATCCTTAGCTTTTCTTGAGGAGGCCTGACAGCCACACAGATGGAAGAAATACCTGGGGCCTTGGCACGTCTACAGACTTTCATTTTCCTTAACCAGCTCCAGAGAAATAACTCAGAAGATAACACTTCTTACTAATAAGAGACTGACACCAAGTCCCCAGGCTCCTGGCTTTCTGCCTGCCCTTTGGGGAGCTGTGTGTCCAAGAGCCAGAGAGACGGGAGTCCCAGGGGACAGTGTCCCTGACTCCAGTGATGCCCTGGTTTCCTTTCTGCTTGGGCACTGTGCCAACTGCAACAAGGGATGTTTCAAATCTTTATTTTGATACGAGTTTAAAGGTATAGAGCTGTTGTAACAATGATATCAGAAATTTCTGGAAAGGCCTCACTGAGATTCCCCAATCGTTAATATTTTAGTATGTTTACCTTCTGAGTTCATGTATGTATGTATGTTTCAGGCTTATATTTTCAGCAGATATACCCAAGTGCCTATTATTAAAAGACATATGATATTGATTATTTTATTTACTGGTGTTTGAATCCTTGATGAATTGACTATAGTGGTGTCTGCCAATTTCTCTACTGTGAACTTGCTGTTTTCTTAAAGTTAATATTTTAACCTGGTAGATAACAGGTATCATTTGGATAGATATTTTGATAATACATAAACATAACATTTTTCTTAATACTTTACTTACTATTAACATTCACTGGTGATTCCTTTTTTAATTCTTTTAATTATGTTTTATTGATTATGCTATTACAGTTACCCCAATGTTTCTCCCTTTGCCCCCCTCCACCTACCACTTCCCATTCCCTTAAGCAACCCCCACACCATTCTTCATGCCCATGGGTTATTCATTCAAGTCCTTTGGCTACTCCATTTCCTGTGCTACACTTCACATCCCCAGGGCTCTTCTGTAACTACCTATTTGTGCTTCTTAATCCCCTCACCAATTCATCCATTCCCACACACCCCTCCCCTCTGGCTACCATCACAACACTCTCCATATCCATGATTCTGTCTCTGTTTGCTTAGTTTGGTTTTTAGATTCAAGTGTTGATAGATATGTATTTATTGCCACTTTATTGTTCATAGTTTTGAACTTATTTTTCTTAAATAAGTTCAATTAAAATTTCATGAATAATGGTTTAATAATGATGAACTCCTTTAGTGTTTTGTCTGGGAAGCTTTTTATCTGCTCTTTGATTCTCAATGATAGTTTTGCTGGATAGAGGAATCTTGGCTATAGGTGTGTGCTTTATGAGACTTGGATTATGTCTTGCCAATCACTTTTAACCTCCAAAGTTTCTTTTGAAAAATTAACTGACAGTCTCATGAGAACTTCCCTGTAGGTAACTCTTTTTTCCTGTTGCTCTTTTCATTTATTTATTTATTTAAAAGATTTTGTTCATTATTTTTAGAGAAAAGGGCATGGAGGGAGGAAGAAAGGGAAACATCAATGTATGATCGCCTTTCACCTGCCTCCAGCTGGGGATCTAGTTAAAAACCTGGCTTGCAACAGAGGGGAGCAAAAAGGGGATGGATGTAATACAACAACAATAAAATTTTAAAAAAAAACAAAAAACAAAAAACAAACCTGGTTTGCAACATGGTTATGTGCCTTGACTGGGAATCAAACCAGACCTTTGGGTTCACAGGCTGGTGCCAATCGACTGAGCCACAACAGCCAGGGTCTTGCTGCCTTTACGAATCTCTTTTTATCTTTAACCTTTGGCTTTGAATTGTGATGTATTTTGCAGTGGCCTCTTTGCATCTATTTTGTTGAGGACTCTGCTTGCAGGACTTGCATGTCAATTGCCTTCACCACATTAGGGAAGTTTTCTTTCATTATTTTTTCAAATAGATTTCCAATTTCTTGTTCCTTCTTTTTTTTCCTCAGGCACCCCATATGTAAATGTTGGAACATTTGAAGTTGTGCCAGAGGCTCCTTACATTATCTTCATTGTTATGGATTCATTCATTGTTATGGATTCATTCATTGTTATTGTTCTGGTTGGTTATTATTTGCTTCTTTATGTTCCAAATCATTTATTTGACTCTCAGCTTCATCCTCTCTGTGGTTGTTTCCTTATAACTTGTTCTTTATTCCAATGAGGATCTTTTTTATGGTATTGAAGTACCCAATGAATTTTGTGAGCCTTCTAATAACCTGTGCTTGGAACTCTGCATGATAGCTTGCTTGTCTCTATTATGTTGAATTCTTTTTCTGGAGTTTTGATCTGTTCTTTCATTTGAGCCATGCTTCTTCATCTCCTCATTTTGGCAGCCTCCCTGTGTCTGTTTCTATGTTTTAGGTAGAGCTGCTATGACTCCCTGCCTTGGTAGCATGGCCTAATGCAATAAGTTTCCTGTTCGGTCCAATGGCACAGCCTCCCCTATCACCTAAGTTGGATACTCGAGGTACACCTTTCATGTTGGCTGAATACAACCTGCTCTTGTAATTGAGCATTGATTGATACTGGCAGGTCAATGGGAGGGATTTATCCAGGCCAGTCAGCTGCAAGGACTGGCTATGAACACTGACCACCAAATTCCAACCTCCATGGAAGATCAGCTGTGCAGAGGCAAGGTGATAGTGCTCTGATGTGGTCTTTAGCTGTCCACTGGGTACTCAGGCTCTGGAGTTCTTCCCATGGTACAGGACAAAGTTAGCCGCAACCTTTGTTGTGCCTGGGGCCATCCTGCATGAGCTACAAAGCAATCTGATATGGCTGCTACCTGTGCTGGGCATGGAGGTCCCCACGGGAAGCCAAGCTGTGGAGCCCAGTCTTGCTGCTGCTAGTGCTGGACCTGGGCCACTTAGCAAAAGATATAGGTGGTGAGGGCTCACTAAGGCCAGCTTTTGCTTGTCTGGGTGGATTTAGGAAGTTGTAAAGCCTGAGCCAGCAGCAACCATTCATATGGAAAAGCCACTGGTAACAGCTTGGTTGGGTCTGTAAATTGGGTGGGACATAGAGTCTGAGGGATCTGCAGGGAAGGGCAAAAAGTGTCAGCCAGGATATTGCAGTCTCATATATGGCATCCACCGACTGCTCTGTGGCTCTGTGGGAAGAGGTTCAGAAAATGGACAGTGGACTGTCTGCCTTTTTGTCTGGCTGAAAATGGTCCCCCAGCTCTTGCCTTGGTGCCAGACACTTCAGTTCTTCCCAGGATGCCACTGGTGCCTTTCAGGCTGCTACCCCAGTGTTGGAGCTCAAAGGGACTGAGTCAACACCCTGTGTGGCTTCTTTCAGAGGAACTGCTTGAGGTTCCAGAAGTGTCTTCCCTTAACTCAATCCCCACTGGTTTTTGTAGCCAGAGATTATGGGGCCTTACCTTCCTCCCACTAGAACCCTGGGCTGGGAGGGGTGTGGTGTGGTGCTGGGACTCCTTGCTCCCAAGATTTCCCTTCCAAATATTTATCCCCTACATATGGATATAGGATCAGCTGGTTCCTCATCTCTGCCTCTTCTACCTAGCTGGATGGATGTGGTGTCTTTATAATTCTATAGTTGTTGAAATTCCGATTACTCAATTTCTGACAGTTTGAGTGATGGTTGTTCTATATTTTAGGTATAATTTTGATGTAGTTGTGTGAAGAGAGCCATGGCTACCTATGCTGCCATCTTGTCCTCATTGCTGATTCTTTTTTTTTTAAAGATTTTATTTATTATTTTTAGAGAGATGGGAAGGGGGAGTGGCAGTGGGGGAGAGAGACATCAATGTAGGTTGCCTTTCACCCACCTCTAGCTACGGACCTGGCTTGCAATGTGGTTATTGGCCCTGGCTGGGAATTGAATCAGTGACATTTGGGTTCGCAGGCTGGTGCCTTATCCCCTGTGCCACCAGCCAGGGCTATCATTAATGAGTCTTATATGACAAAAGTATCACAAATATGGTGGCCCAATCATAATTTTTCTAATTCTATCATTTCTTCTATGTTTATTAGTTGAGTTCTCTTATTAGAAGGAAATTACCCTTATTTCCCACTCATTTGTTTTCTATTTGTTTATACAATTATGTACTTATAGATTTTTTGTTATTATTCACTGAGTTATAACCGATTATTTTATTTCTGATTTTGAAGCTTTAGGTGTGTATATTGCTTACAAAGATTTAAATAAGATAAGAACAGCCAACTGGGTAATACATATAAGAGAAACACAAGAAGTAAATACTAGAAACTAAGAAACTAAAGGAATGATTATCCGTGAGGGTGGGTCTGGAGTGAGACAGAAAGAATGGTCGATGGGAACAGTAAATATAGATATATGCAATACAAATTTGCATCTATTTATAATTTTCAAAACCCATGAGTTTGAATTGATATCTCTAGTTCTATTTTTTTTATGCTTTCACTGATGTAAATTTTTTTTTAATTTTATTGTTGTTGTATTACATCCATCCCCTTTTTGCTCCCCTCCATCCCCCTCCCCACCAACCCATTCCCCCCAAAGTCAATCCCACCTGTTGTCCATGTCCATGGTTCCTTTATACTAGGTTCTTGTCTAAGCTGCTCCCCTTTCTTGCCTCTGCCTCCCTCCAGTTCTATTTTGATATCATGGAGTTCTTTATAATTTTTCCTTTTCCGTGCATATAGCACCTTTCCTACGATAGTGAAGAGTCACTCCCTTTACCTCAATGTTTACTTATTTGTTGAATCTTTGGCTACCTGGGAAGAAATTTAGAATCTTGAACTGATACCAATGTTAGTGATACACTAACTACCACATAAGACCTTGTTTACAGGTTTTTTGTTTTTATTTTATTATGAGAGTATATAGACAAAATTCTGGGTTCAGGAATTACTAAGATACTTATTTTATTTTTTTCTGTAGTCTAATTATGGTATTCATTTAAGATACAGTTAGGTTAGTTTTTCTTCTTTATTCTATGTTACTTTATGCATCACCTGTTCTTTTTATTTTCTAGTGACAAAACACATCATAGTCACAATTATACTCATCTCCCTATCTCTTCTATCCACCTCCTCTAGATAAACCATCTCATTAGTTTCTGATTGAGTCTCCCTATGTTTCTTTTTGCTGAAATCGGCAGACATATGTATACTTTATTTCCCCTTCATTTTTACATAAAGCATTTAATGCTATAAGTGTACTTTTACACATTGCTTTTTTCCATTTAACAATATATCCTGATGTTTCTCGATTGATTCATAGATATTTTTTACTTTATTTTTTCACAGTTGCAAAGTATTCAGTTTCAGTGATGTCCTATAGAGTGTACTTTAGGAGTTCTAGGTAAAATATTGGTGTGAGTCTCCTAAATGGTACTGAATTGTGTATCTCAAATAGCTAACATGGTCAATTTCATGTCTTGTATATTAAACTATTATTTAAAAATTAAAAAGAGCCCTGGCTGGTGAGACTCAATGGATTGAGCACTGGCCTGTGAGCAGATGGGCCACTGATTAAATTCCCAGTCAGGGTACATGGCTAGGTTGCAGGGCAGTTCCTCAGTTGTAGGCAAGTGAGAAGCAACTGATCAATGTATTGCTTGTACATAGATGTTTCCCTCCCTCCCTTTTCCTTTCTTTAAAAATAATTAACTAAAATCTTTATGAAAAAATTAAAAAGAGAGTAAGAAGTGATTTCTGCATACAGCACAGAATAGTATCATAAAAGATTAATAATGTAAAATTAATCAGTTAATAGAAGAGTAATGGAATAATAAATTATATAATTTATCAAAAGGGAGAAAGACAAGAGAGAATAAAGGTGAAACATGTATCACGTGTGATATATGGAAAATATAAATTCAAATACATTATGATTGCATTACATGTCAATAGCTAAATAGCATCAGGAAATAATAATTGTAGCAGTACATAAAAAGAACAAAATCCAACTTTATACCTTTGTTAACACACCATTAACAAAGGACACCTCACTGACGGTTTGCACACAGAAAAGTGTAAAGTAATGAAAAACAAATACCCTTCTTAGGGTTAGTAAACCTTAACAAGAAAAACTGCATCTTTACTAGATACACCCTAGTAATATCTCTATCAGTATATGCATTTATGTTTACAGCTATAGATGTAGAGTATCAATAATAACATAAGAAGTAGATGAAGTATTAAGTCAGGACTCATTGCTGGAAATATCTCCTCATTTTAAAGAGAGTAATGTGCTGTTAAATGCATTTTTATTTTTATTTATTTATTTTCTTTTTAAGATTTTATTTCATTATTTTCAGAAAGAGGGGAAGGGAGAGAGGCAGAGAGGGAGAGAGACATCAATGTATGGTTGCCTTTCACCCGCCCCCAGCCATAGACCCGACTGGAGACCTGGCTTGCAACCTTGTTATGTGCCCCAGCTGGGGAATCGAACCTGCAAACCCTGGGTTCCCAGGCAGGCGCCTTATCCACTGTGCTACCAGCCAGGGCTAAATGCATTTTTAAAAAGCCTGTCTCTCTATTGTTGATGTTTGCTTTTAGCAGATGTGAATTTTCATGGTTAATTATTCTGACCATGGCTGATTGCAGTCCATCAACATGATGCCATGAATCCGAGTTGGGAAGACATGTGCACAGTCGGCTTGAGCCAACAAAGGCCAGCATAAAGAACCAGTTCAAAAAAATATGAAGTTCACCAGGAGTGGATCATGCTGCCAAATTGGTGGGTCCTCATAACACAGTATAAAAATACAGAAGCAAAAACTGACATATCTCAATGGAGAAATGTCATAATTATACCGATTCATAATTATTACTGTTCAACATGTTTCTCAAAAGACTTTACATATAGGTGGGGAGGGGGACAGAGGGGAGCAAAAAAGGGATGGATGTAATACAACAACAATAAATTTTTTTTTAAAAAGACTTTACATTTAATAAAAAATGAACAAGGAAAAAATATTAATTGGGAATAAAGCATATAAACAACCCAAGGATCAAACCAGGCCTAGTTGACATATTAACAGCACTTACTTTATTTTTTTTTTATTTTTTTATTTTTTGTTTTCATTATGGTTCTTGGTGTACTTTATTCTCCTGCTGTCTAGCTAAGCAGCCCACACAGGACAAATGGGTAGCACTGAGAAATGATCATTTTTCTTCTCCCCAATATTCCTGCCCCATCCCTAAGCCCTGATCAAACCCTACCTATCAGGAATGGTTAGTGTATCATCATCCTTTCCCTTGAGGAACAACTAAAATTTAAACAAGGCATTAGAGGGCCAGGTCTCTTCTTAGTAGGGTTTAAGAACTGGTGCACTCTATTCACAAGAGTGCCTTTTCTTCAAACACCTGGATTTTTTTTGTACACTGGTTCATAGATCGGCACTTGACTTTGAACCTGGCACCAAAAGGCACAATATCTGATACCCTGTACAAGAGCTATTAGAAATGCTGCCATATGGATGGGCAAAACAGAGCCAAACCCACTTATGAATGCAAGGCTTGAATAAGGAGGGGAAAATGGCAGAGAAAATATGTAAGCTATTTTTTTTTTTAAGAGCACTTACTTTAAATGACAACAGAATGCATATTCTATTCAAGTTGTATGGGGAAGTCAACCATACAGCACTGTTACAAGATGGACCTCACTGTGCCCCTGACTGCAATAAGAGGATTCAGTGATTGCCACTTAAAGCAGTTAACCTTATTGACAAACGTTTCTAAGGCCTGCTTTATATCTCTGTTCCTCAGGCTGTAGATGAAGGGGTTCAGCATGGGAGTAACAACCATATACATGACTGAAGCAATTACGTCTTTGGAATCCCATGATGAAGACAAAAAGTAGACACTAGTAATTGTCCCATAGTATAAACACACGACAAAGAGATGGGAGCCACAGGTAGAGAAGGCTTTCAAGAATCTCTTCATGGAGGGCACCCTCAGAATGATGGTTCCTATATGGAGGTATGAACCCAAAACAATAGCAAAAGGCAAAAATAAAAGCATTCCTCCCTCAGTGAAGATGACCAGCTCATTGAGAGAGATGTCTGAGCAGCTCAGCCTCAGGACCACAGTGGGGTCACAGAAGAAGTGGGAGATGGTATTGTTGGCACAGAAGGACAGTCTGACCAAGAGGAGGGTGTGTAACAGGGCATGGCCACAGGAGACAATCCAGGAGCCAGCCACCAGCAGCATGCACAGCCCCTCCCTCATGATGGTGGTGTAGTGGAGAGGGTGACAAATGGCCACATACCTGTCATATGCCATCACAGCCAGAAGAAAATTGTCAAGGCCACCAAAAAGAATGAAAAAATACAGCTGAAAAATGCATCCCACATAGGGGATGGATTTGTACACAGTGTGCATGTCCATGAGCAATTTTGGGACAGTGACAGAAGACAGAGAAACATCAGAGAAGGCCAAGTGGCTGAGGAAGAAGTACATGGGTGTGTGCAGGCGGGAGTCCAGCCTGATGAGCAGGATGATGAGCAGGTTGCCCAGCACTGTGGTCAGGTACATGGCCAGAAACAGGGCAAAGAACATGCCCTGCTGCCCTGGCTGGATGGGGAGCCCCAGGAGGAGGAACTGGGACACGCTGCTCTGGTTCTCGGGCCTCATGCTGCTCTTCTGTCTGCTGGGGATGAAGAAGGTTTGGGAACCATCAGGATCCTAGAATGACAACCAGGACCATCACATCTCACACTACAATTCTCCTGGAAAGCCATGAATGTTTTCCTGTATTTTCTATTGTTTACACTATTATCGTTGTTTTCACTTTATTCCCTTTCCCACCTCCACCCAATCCATGCCCCCTTGCTCCCTCAGGCCATCATCACACCATGTTTCCTGCATACAGGTTCTCTAGTTAATCACTTCACCTTCTTTCTCCCACTCGTTCCCTCCTCCATTAACTTCCCACACCTGTGGACGCCTGCATCTTCACTCTGTCCCAGTCTGGTTGCGGGAGAGCATTGCACCCCTGAAGATGCCAACAAAGCTTCATTGCACAGGAGCAGGTGGGCCATTACTTATTGAACATCCATTCTGTGTCGGGAACTCCACTAAGGACTAAGGTACACCAAGGAAACAAGGGAAGCAAGGTCCCCACTTCTGGGAGTTTAGAACTTGATGAGCATGCAAGGATCATTTGCAGACCAGCCCAGAGGCAAAACCATAATAATTCACTGTAACAGAAATGGAAGATGAGCCCACAAAACTGAAATCAGTTTTTGTGCTTTGAAGTAACTTGAGTCTCCAGTGTTGTGGTGCCATGTTGGAAAGATGTCACACTCCACCTGTGAAACTGTCAAGTGCCATTAACTTACAGCTCTCAACTCAGGGACAGTGCAGAAATGGGTGACCATTGAAAGTTGTTTGATGTCAGAATAGTCCTGAGACCAGAAGTCCACATACTATGTTTGATAACAATGTTGACCATCTCAGGGTCATAAACACTGTGCTGAACACTAAGTTAAGGACTTTATCATCCTTTTATAATTAAAGCCATTAGCCTTACATTCCTAGACTAAAAAACCTTCACACCTGTAATGAGAATGAATGTTCTTTCCCCCTGTATTAGCTGTTAGGCATTTATAAGTGATATAAATCTTGTATGCATATATCAAAATATGTATTTTCTATAGGTTAAAAATATCAGATACATTTAATAGTTAAACAAGTCATCATAATTTGGTATGGAGACAATCAGTTACTAGACTGACTGTAGTAATAGTTATTTAAATTGGAATCACCATGTTGTACATACTTGAAATTAACACCATATTGCATGTCAACTCTAAAAATAAACTTAAAGAAAAAAATTACCAAATATGCAGGCTGGTCTGCCATATCTGCATGATCAGATCCTCTGCTGTTAGAAACAGCCCTCATCATTAGGAATACACTGGGTTACTTTAGGGTTGGAAGTTGTTCAATATTTTCTTAGATCCTTACCTAAATAGTTCCATTCATTTATACTGATCTGTTTTCCAATTGATGAAAGACCATTACATTCATCATTTTTTCAAAAATACATGTTTGTTGCACAGCCAGCCACACATTCACACCACAAGCAGCACACATCCTCCTATAGATAATGGGAGGGATGCTTCTGCCCCTCTGAACCATCACCTACCTGGGGGAAGGCCGTCAGTGTGGGGCAGATAAGCCTGTTCAGTACCAGCCACACTCATTAAACCACCACCAACACCCCATGTACCTGGTCGCACACACATGATAACAGACAGAGAAAACAATACATCTTCCTGCTCTCATATACAAGTGTGTCAACCACAGACACAGCTGGCTCTTGCACAAGCATACACTGCTCAGCAGAGGTGTGAGCCCTCTCTGACCTGACCTTGGCTCCTGTTGCACTGTTGATGCTGCTGGAGAAGAAGAGGACAGGCATGTCCAGCAGCAGAGCCAACAGTGTCACTCCCGGTGCTCAGCTGTGATGCAGCTACTTACCATCACAGGCATGAATCAAGAGTCCCTGATCACATGCCAGGGGGCTGACAACTTGGTCTACATGGGCTGAAACAGGCCCCAGGTTAAGTCTTAAGTCTAATTCAGGATAAAAAGTCTGTTAGGTACATGGTACACACAAGTGCACACACAAAGCAACTATCAAACAGCACATACACAAACATACACAATACATGCAGAACAGAGAGACACATACACACAGTCATGGACTTAGAGTCTCGTGCATGAATCAACTGTCACACAGGCAGATCCTTCCCCAAGTGCACATCTCCAGCCCCTCTCACCTGTACTCATCTTTGGGGAGTTCAGACCCCTTCTGCCCCAGACTGTTGCCCAAGTCCTTAGCTTTTCTTGAGGAGGCCTGACAGCCACACAGATGGAAGAAATACCTGGGACCTCGGCACTTCTACAGACTTTCATTTTCCTTAACCAGCTCCAGAGAAATGACTCAGAAGATAACACTTCTTACTAATAAGAGACTGACACCAAGTCCCCAGGCTCCTGGCTAATTTCTGCCTGCCCTTTGGGGAGCTGTGTGTCCAAGAGCCAGAGAGACGGGAGTTCCAGGGGACAGTGTCCCTGACTCCAGTGATGCCCTGGTCTCCTTTCTGCTTGGGCACTGTGCCAACTGCAACAAGAGATGTTTCAGATCCTTATTTTGATACGAGTTTAAAGGTATAGAGATGTTGTAAAAATAATATCAGAAGTTTCTGGAAAGGCCTCACTGAGATTCCCCAATCGTTAATATTTTAGTCTGTTTACCTTCTGAGTGCATGTACATACATGTGCATGTTCCAGGCTTATATTTTCAGCAGATATACCCAAGTGCCTATTATTAGAAGACATGTGATATTGATTTTTCTATTTACTGGTATTTGAATCCTTGATGAATTGACTATGGTGGTGTTTGCCAGGTTCTCTACTGTAAAGTTACTGTTTTCTTAAACTTAGTATTTTAACCTGGTAGATAACAGATAGATATTTTGATAATACATAAACATAACTTTTTCCTTAACATTTCACCCACTATGAACATTCACTGATGATTCCTTTTTTTAACTTTCTTTTTATTATATTTTATTGATTATGCTATCACAGTTGCCCCAACTTTTCTCCCTCTGCCCCCTCCACCCACCACTCCCCATTCCCTTAAGCAACCCCCACACCATTCTCCATGCCCATGGGTTATTCATTCAAGTCCTTTGGCTACTCCATTTCCTATGCTGCACTTTACACCCCAGGGCTCTTCTGTAACTTATTCCCCTCACCTCTTCACCCATTCCCACACACCCCTCCCCTCTGGCAACCATCACAACATTCTCCTTATCCGGGATTCTCTCTCTGTTTGCTTAGTTTGTTTTTTAGAGTCAGTTGTTGATAGATATATGTTTATTGCCACTTTATTGTTCATAGTTTTGAACCTACTTTTCTTAAATAAGTTCCTTTAACATTTCATGAATGTTAGTTTAGTGATGGTTTAGTGATGATGAACTCCTTTAGTTTTTTGTCTGGGGAGCTCTTTATCTGCTCTTTTATTCTCAATGATAATTTTGCTGGGTAGTGGAATCTTGGTTATAGGTGTGTGCTTTATGAGACTCAGAATATGTCTTGCCAATCCCTTCTAACCTGCAAAGTTTCTTTTGAATAATGGGAATTTCCCTGTGGGTAACTCTTTTTTCCTCTTGCTCCTTTTATTTATTTATTTATTTTAAAGATTTTGCTCATTATCTTTAGAGAGAAGGGCAGGGAGGGAGGAAGAAAGGGAGAGAAACATCAATGTATGGATGCCTTTCACAGGCCTTCAACTGAGGGTCTGACTTTCAACCTGGTTATGTGCCCTGATTGGGAATTGAACCAGAGACCTTTGGGTTCACAGGCTGGTGCCAATCTACTGAGGCACACTAGCCAGGGTCTTGCAGTTTTTAAGAGTCTCTTTTTATCTTTAAACCTTAGTATTTGAATTATGATTTGTCTTGCAGTGGCCTCTTTGCATCCCTCTTTTCTGGGATTCTGTGCTTCCTGGACTTGCATGTCAATTACCTTCACCAAATTAGGGAAGTTTTCCTTCATATTTTTTCATATATATTTCCAATTTCTTATTCTTTCTTTTCTTCTTCTGGCACTCTACATGTAAATGTTGGAACATTTAAAGTTGTGCCAGAGGCTCCTTACACTATCTTCCTTGTTATGGATTCATTCGTTATTGTTGTTGTTCTGATTGGTTGGTGTTTGCTTTTTTATGTTTCAAATCAGTGTTCGACTCTCAGCTCATCCTTTCTATGGTTGTTTCCCTATAACTTGTTCTTTATTCCAATGAGGATCTTTTTTATGGTATTGAAGTACCCGATGAATTTTGTGAGTCTTTTAAGGACCTGTGTTTGGAACTCTGCATGATAGCTTGCTTGTCTCTACTATGTTTAATTCTTTTTCCGGAGTTTTAACTAGTTCTTCCATTTGGGCCATGCTTCTTTGTCTTCTCATTTTGGTAGCCTCCCTGTGTTTGTTTTAGATAGGGCTGCTATGATTCCCTGCCTTGTTAGCATGGCCTAATGCTGTAAGTGTCCTGTAAGGTCCAATGGCACAGCCTCCCCTATCACCTAAATTGGATACTCGAGGTGCACCTTTCATGTTGGCTGAATACAACCTACTCTTGTAGTTGAGCATTGATTGATGTTGGCAGGTCAATGGCAGGGATTTATCCAGGTCAGTCAGCTACAAGGACTGGCTATGAACATTGACCACCAAATTCTAACCTCCATGGAAGATCAGCTGTGCAGAGGCAGGGTGATGGTGCTCTGATGTGGTCTTTAGCTGTCCACTGGATACTCAGGCTCTGGAGTTTTTCCAATTGTACAGGACAAAGTTAGCCACCACCTGTGTTGTGCCTGGGGCTACCCTGCCTGAGCTATAAAGCAATCTGAGATGGTTGCTACCTATGCTGGGCATGGAGGTCCCTATGGGAAACCAAGCTGTTTAATCTAGGCTGGCTGCTCCTAGTGCTGGACCTGGGCCACTTAGCAAGAGGTGTAGGTGGTGGGGGCTCACTAAGGCCAGCTTTTGCTTGTCTGGGTGGATTTAGGAAGTTGTAAAGCCTGAGCCAACACTAGCCATTCATATGGAAAAGCCACTGTTAACAGCTTAGTTGGGTCTGTAAGTTGGGTGTGATAGAGTCTCAGGGGCTCTGCAGAGCAGGGCAAAAAGTGTTAACCAGGTTGTGTAGTCTCATATATGCACCCACCTACTGCTCTGTGGCTTTGTGGGGAGAGGGTTTAAAAAAGGGACAGTGGCCTTTGTCTGCTTTTCTGTCTGTCAGAAAGTGGTCCCCCAGCTCTTGCCTTGGTGCCAGACACTTTAGTTCTTCCCAGGATGCCACTGATGCCTTTGAAGCTGCTACCCCAGTGTTAGAGCTCAAAGTGAGTAGTCAACACTGTGTGGCTTCTTTAAGAGGAACTGCTTGGGGCTCCAGAAGTGTCTTCCCTTAACTCAATCCCTACTGGTTTTTGTAGCCAGAGGTTATGGGGACTTATCTTCCAGGCACCAGAACCCTGGGCTAGGGGCTGAAGGTCTGGTGTGGTGCTGGGACTCCTTGCTCCCAAGACTTCCCTCCCAAATTTTTATCCACCACATGTGGATGTGGGACCAGCCAATTTCTCACCTTCACCTTTCTACCTATCTGGATAGATGTAGGTTCTTTAATTCCATTGTTGCTGAACTCCCATTCAACTCAATTTCTGACAGCTTGAGTGATGATTGTTCTATATTTAGGAGTAATTTTGATGTAGTTATGTGAGGAGGAGAGCCATGCCTACCTATGCTGCCATCCAGACCTCATTGATGATTCTTATATGACAAAAGTATCACAAATGTGGTGGCCAAATGGTAATTTTTTTAATTCTATCATTTCTCCTATGTTTATTAGTTGTGTTCTCTTATAGGAGGGAAGTTACCCCTATTTCCCACTCATTTGTTTTCAATTTGTTTATATAATTATGCACTTATGTATTTTTAGTTATTATTCTCTGAGTTATAATCCATTACTGTTGTTAGTTATTTTGAAATTTTAGGTGTGTATATTGCTTACAAGAATTCTAAATAAGATCAGAGAAACCAATTGGGGAATATATAAAAGAAACACAAGAAGTGAAAACTAGAAACTCAGAAACTAAAAGAATGATTATCCATGGAGGTGGATCAGGAGTGAGACAGAAAGAATGGAGGATAAGAACACTATGAATATAGATATATAACATAGAAATTTGCATCTATTTATAATTTTCAAAACCCATAAGTTTGAATTGATATTTCCAGTTCTAGTTTGACATCATGGAGTTCTTTGCAGTTTCTCCTATTCCATGCATATAGCACCTTTCCTTCAATAGTGAAGAGTCACTCCCTTTTCCTCAATGTTTATTTATTTGCTGAATCTTTGGATATATGGGAATAAATTTAGAATCTTGATCTCATGACACTGTTAGTGACACACGAACTGCAGCATAAGACCTTGTTTCCAGGTTTTTGGTTTTCTGTTTTTTGTTTTTTTAATTGTGAGACTATATAGACAAAATTCTGGGTGCAGGAATTACTAGGATAGTTATTTTATTTTTCTCTGTAGTCTAATTTTGGTAATAATTCAAGATATAGTTAGATTGATTTTTTTTTTTTTTTTGCTTTATTCTATTTTACTTTATGCATCACCTGTTCTGTTTAATTTCTAGTGGCAAAAGACAACATAATCATAACTATACTAATAGTTATACTCATCAACAGTATATCCATCTTTATTGTTTTTTTTTATTGATTATGCTATCAATAAATTCAAGAGATAGAGATACTCCCTATCTCTTTTATCCACCTCCTCTAGATAAACCATTTCACTAGTTTTTGATCGAGTCTTCCTGTGTGGTTTTTTGTTTTGTTTTTGTTTTTGTTTTTTTGCTGAAATAAGCAGATATATATATATATATAAAATTTTGTTTCCCTTTCCTTCTTACATAAAGAGTTTAATGCTATAAGTGTACTTTTACACATTACTTTTTTCCATATAATAATATATCCTAATGTTTCTCCATATTGATTCATAGAAATATTTGTCTTTATTTTTTCACAGTTGCATAATACTCAGTTTTTGTGATGTTTTATGAGTATACGTTATGTGTCTTAGAATGAAATATTGGTGAGGAGTCCCCTCATGCCACTGAATTGTGTATCTCAAATAGCTAAAATGGTCAATTTCATGTCTTGTATATTGAACTATTACTTAAAAATTAAAATGAACCACAATAAGATACCACCTCACACCTGTCAGAATAGCAATCATCAACAAATCAACAAACAACAAGTGTTGGTGAGGATGTGGGGCAAAGGGAACCCTCGTGCACTGTTGGTGGGAATGTAGGCTGGTACAGCCACTGTGGAAAACAGTATGGGGTTTCCTTTAAAAACTAAAAATGGAACTGCCTTTTGATCCAGCGATTCCACTACTTGGATTATACCCAAAGAATCCTGAAACACCAACTCATGAGAACCTATGTACACCTATGTTCATAACAGCACTATGTACAATAGCCAAGTGCTGGAAACAGCCTAAGTGCCCATCAGTGGATGATTGGATCAAAAAACTTTGGTACATTTATACAATGGAACACTATACAGCAGAAAGAAAGAAGGAACTCGTACCCTTTGTAACAATATGGATGGAACTGGGGAGTATTATGCTTAGTGAAATAAGCCAGTCAGTGAAGGACAAATATCATATGATCTCACCCATTACAGGACAATAATGAACAAAACTAACAACAAGCAAAACAGAACCAAATATATGAATACAGTGAATAGGCCTTCAGTGGTCAGGGGGGAAAGGGTTGGGGGGAGGGGGGAGGCAGAGGCAAGAAAGGGGAGCAGCTTAGACAAGAACCTAGTATAAAGGAACCATGGACATGGACAACAGGTGGGATTGACCTTGGGGGGAATGGATGGGTGGGGAGGGGGACAGAGGGGAGCAAAAAGAGGATGGATGTAATACAACAACAGTAAAATTAAAAAAAAAAATTAAAACGAGCCCTGGCTGGTAGGTTCAGTTGATTGACCTCTGGCTTGTGAAGCAAAGGATCGCTGGTTCAATTCCCAGCCAGTGTGCATGGCTAGGTTGCAGGCCAGTTCCCCAGCTGGAGGCAAGCAACTGATTAATGTATCTTTCGTACATAGATGTTTCTCTCCCTCTCTCCCTCCCCTTTTCTCACTCTAAAAATAAATAAATAAATAAAATCTTTATGAAAAAATTAAAAACAGAGTAAGAAATAATCTCTGCATACAGCACAGAAAAGTATCAAAAATAATAATAATGTAAAATTAATCAGTTAATAGAATAATAAGTTATACAATTTATCAAAGGAGAGAAAGACATGAGAGAATAATGCTGAAACATGTATCACCTTTGATATATAGGAAATATAAATTCAAATATATTATGATTATAATTACATGTCAATAGCTAAATAGCATCAGAAAAATAATAATTGTTGTTGCTGTACATAAAAAGAACAAAATCCAACTTTAAACCTTTGTTAATACACCATTAACAAAGAACACCTCACTGACAGTTTGCACACAGAAAAGTGTAAAGTGATGGAAAACAAATACCCTACTTAAGGTTAGTAAACCCTAAAAGAAAAACTGCACCTTTACTAGATATATTCTAGTAATATATATCAGTATATGCATCTATGTCCACAGGTACAGATATAGAGTATCAATAATAATATACTGATGAAATAGATGAAGTGTTAAGGAAGGACTCATTGCTAGATATATCTCCTAATTTTAAATAAAGTAGTGTGCTGTTAAATGCATTTTGAAAAGCCTGTGTCCCTATTGTTGTGGTTTGATTTGTAGCACATGTGAATTTTCATGGTTAATTATTCTGACCATGGCTGACTGCAGTCCATCAACATGATGCCATGAATTCAAGTTGGGAAGACATGTGCACAGTCGGTTTGAGCCAACAAAGGCCAGCATAAAGAACCAAAAAAAAAAAAAAAAACAAAGCAAAGTAAGTTCACCAGGAGTAGATAATGAGGCTAAATCGGTGGGTCCTCATAACACAGTATAAAAATACAGAAACAAAAACTGACATATCTCAATGGAGAAATGTCATAATTATACCAATTCATAATTATAATGGTGCAACATGTTTCACAAAAGATTTTACTTATAATAAAAAATGATGAACATGGAAAAATATTAATTAGAAATAAAGAATATAAAAACCCAAGGATCAAACCTGACCTAGTTGACATATTAACAGTATTTACTTATACATGACAACAGAATGCATATTCTATTCAAGTTGTATGGAGATGTCGACCATACAGCACTGATAGGAGATGTACCTCACTGTGCCCCTGACTGCAATAAGAGGATTCAGTGATTGCCACTTAAAGCAGTTAACCCTACTGACACACATTTCTAAGGCCTGCTTTATATCTCTGTTCCTCAGGCTGTAGATGAAGGGGTTCAGCATGGGAGTAACAACCATATACATGACTGAAGCAATTACGTCTTTGGAATCCCATGATGAGGATAAAAAGTAGACACTAGCAAGTGTCCCGTAATATAAACACACGACAAAGAGATGAGAGCCACAGGTAGAAAAGGCTTTCAAGAGTCTCTTCATGGAGGGCACCCTCAAGATGATGGTCACTATACGGAAATATGAGCCCAAAACAATAGCAAAAGGAAAGGATAAAAACATTCCTCCCTCGGTGAAAATGACCAGCTGGTTGAGAGAGATGTCTGAGCAGCTCAGCTTCAGAAGCATAGCAAGGTCACAGAAGAAGTGGGTGATGGTATTGTTGGCACAGAAGGACAGTCTGACCAAGAGGAGGGTGTGTAACAGGGCACTGCCACAGGAGACAATCCAGGAGCCAGCCACCAGCAGCATGCACAGCCCCTCCCTCATGATGGTGGTGTAGTGGAGAGGGTGACAGATGGCCACATACCTGTCATATGCCATCGCAGCCAGAAGGAAATTGTCAAGACCACCAAAAAGAATGAAAAAATACAACTGAGAAATGCAGCCCACATAGGGGATGGATTGTTGCCGAGTCTGCATATCCATGAGCATCTTAGGGACAGTGACAGATGACAGAGAAACATCAGAGAAGGCCAAGTGGCTGAGGAAGAAGTACATGGGCGTGTGCAGGCGGGAGTCCAGCCTGATGAGCAGGATGATGAGCAGGTTGCCCAGCACTGTGGTCAGGTACATGGCCAGGAACAGGGCAAAGAACACACCCTGCTGCCCTGGCTGGATGGGGAGCCCCAGGAGGAGGAACTGGGACACGC
>PVIW01015744.1:0-18790 GCA_004026585.1 Noctilio leporinus | reverse complement strand
CACATAACCTCTTTATGTGTTTCTTTTAGATTCAGATGTTTAAAATAAATGGTAAAACTGCCATTTTCCGGAGCATTGACCCAGTCCTTTGAGATGTTGCTTCCAGCAGTTGTCACCAGTTAGGCTCAAATAAGCTCAAAAATTCTTACAGGTTTAGATGTTCCTTCCATTGACATAGATAACTTTGTTATTACAAATTTAAAACAAGGGTATTTGGCAGAAGAAAGTTGGGAAGCTCAGTAGCCACAAAAAGAATTTACCAATCCTGCTCTAACTTGTGTGGCTCAGTGGATTGGGTGCCAGTTAAGCGAACTGAAATGTCACCGGTTTGATTCCCAGTCAGCGCACATCCCTGGGTTGCTGGCCAGGTCCTGTGGTTGGCGGTGTGTGAGAGGCAACTGATGGATGTTTCTCTCTGACAGTGATGTTTTTCTCCCTCTTTTCCCCTCTCTCTAAAAATAAATAAGTAAATAACTTTAAAAAATTTACCAGTCCCTCTTGCCTGAGTCTTGAGGCCAAATTGCTCGACTCTGAATCCTGGTTCTACCATTTGCTACCCAAGTGAATTTGGGTTAGTTTCTTTATTTTCCCTCCTTTAGCTTATTCATCTGAAAATAGGAAATATTACTACTATAAGAATTATAAATTAATGCATAGAAAACACTGAGAACAGTGTGAGGCACAGGAAGTACTTAATATTTTTGGATGGCACTAGAGAGATTATTATATTTACACAAACAAAATATTTTACCTTCCATAAAGCTATTACTACCAATGTATAGTTAAAAGAACTTAAAATATTTTTGTCCCTCAACCCCACAAAAATAAATCCTTAAATTGTTGCACATCTTATAAGCCAGCAGTAATGATAACAGCTCATTTTCAGTAGTACTGACGAAGTGTTTGACACAGTAGGTCGTGGGTCGGAAAGTGTGGTCCACAGATCAGAAGCATCAGTATCAGCACCAGCTGGGAACTTATTTTAATTGCAAATCTCATACCTCATGCCAGACCTCCTGAGTCAGAAACTGTGGGGATAGGGCCCAGCAACCCTCTGAGGCACACCTGAGATGGGCAATCACTGCTCTAGATTTTCTTCCTTCTAGATACAGAGCACCAACCACTATACAGCATGCATGAGGCCTGGAGGGTGATTTGAAGCAGTTTCTCCTTCAAATCCTGGGGCATTGCATTAAGAAGCTCACAGCTTAATGGTGCTTCACCTGCTGTGTAAGTCTTCTCACTCCCCTTCCAACACCACTAAGCCCCTTCTCTCCTCTGTCCTGGAGCCTCATAGCTTTTGGGCCAGTCCAACCTGGATTCCAGTCCCAGCTGTATTGGCTATTGGATCACCTTAGACAAATTGTTCACTGGGCTTCAGTTTCTTTATCTGTACAATGAGGATAAGAACCACTCTACATAGTTACTGTGTAAGAAAATATACCCAAGAGTCTAACACTGCCCAGCACCAGGCACTCACTTTATAGCTGTGAGCTCCCATCTTTCAGTATCCTCCAAGGCCTACCTGTTTTGCTCCAATAGGATTTTAAGAATAAGCCTAGAACTCATTCACAGGGGAAAGTAACTAAAGCACTGTAAACACTTGCTGGTGTGGCTCAGTGGATTGAGCGCGGGCTTGAGAACCAAAGGTCGCCAGTTCAATTCAGGGCACATGCTTGGGTTGCGGGTTGGGTCCCCAATAGAGAGTACATGAGAGGCAACCACACATTGATGTTTCTCTCCCTCTCTTTCTCCCTCCCTACCCCCTCTCTAAAAATGGATAAATATTTTTTAAAGCTTTTATTTATTATTGGGGAACTGAACCAGCAACCTTTTTTTTTTTTTGAACCAGAGATCTTTTGTGTGTGTTTGAGGGCTGGTGCCTTATCCTCTGTGCCACCAGCCAAGGCTAAATCTTAAAAATAATAATAATAATAATGAAATACCATGACCCTCTCAAGGGAATTTACATTTTAGTTGCAGTCTAAGGATCATATTGCAACTAATTTTTTTTTTTTTTAAGTTGGGTGCTAGGGAGAGAGGTGAGGCTTCTTTTCTGGATCCTAAAATGTGCTGTATGTAGGGCTATCTCCCTGGTCTGGATTCTCCATAACCCTTCCCCAAAGGCCTTTGACCCCCTTTGTAGAGGCAGCTGAGCAAACAAGCTGGGCTGGAAGTGTGATGTTAGGAGTTATCCAATTAGCCCCAAGTGCCCCATTTGGATCAGGATTGAGATCCTCTCTAGACCCATTGCTTTCATCTGAAAGTTGAAAATCATTCTCAAGACATCTCATGGCCCAGGTCTCAGGGTTCCCAAGGTCAGCCTTGACTCCAAGACAGAGAAAATCAGGAATTTCAGGGATGCCCCTTAAAAATCCTCTCTGACCTGCTAAATCAAGGGTTGACAGTCCTTATTCCCAGAGCCAATCCCTCCCATTCTGCATTGGCAGAGCAGACACCCAAAGGAGAAGAGCCAATGGTTTTCATTTGCTTCAAAGATGACATGACTGACAACAGGCCTCTCCTGAGAGCAGGTCCTGGTGGGTGGGAGTTCCAAGTAGCTGAAGAGGGAGGGAGGCTGCCCAACTCAAACCAGCCACAAATTCAAGTTCACTAATCGCATCTCCTCACCAGCATAATGCTGGCATTTCATCCCAACTCATGCTTTTCTTTGAGGTCTTCATTAATTCCATAAGCCACTTCCTATGTTCTGTGTCAGTAGCCAGTTGCAAGGGGGAAAAAATCAGTTCCTGTCACCGTACGCACAGACAGTTCACCCTCAGCACTGCTCCAAGATGCTGCAGGCCTGAGAGGCTGAAAGGATGCACCGAGGGAGCTGGGCCTTGCAATGTCCATCTCCAGAGTAGCCCAATGGTCAGTAGGAATCACTCAATTGTGTTCTAGCTTCAAGATCCTGCAGGGATCTTCTGCAGTGTCTCAAGGCAAGGGACCTGGGGTCTGTACTGAGTGGGTGCCAGTTATAGCCATCTACGTATATTTAGCAAAAGAGTTTTGGAGCTCATTGGGTTCTCTCTCATGAATCTTATCTGTCCTCTACCTCGCTCCTATGAGGAAGAGCAGGCAGATTTGGATGGGGAAGCAGGCTCAGAGACACTGTGAGATTTGCCTCAGTTACACAGCTAGTACGGGCTGAGTTGGGACTTGTTCCCAGGCCTTCCATCTCCAAAT
The DNA here is from genome assembly GCA_004026585.1 of Noctilio leporinus. Lineage (NCBI taxonomy): Eukaryota > Metazoa > Chordata > Mammalia > Chiroptera > Noctilionidae > Noctilio > Noctilio leporinus. The sequence goes on along the minus strand of PVIW01015744.1, from coordinate 15,601 downwards.
CTGGTGCATTTCCCATTGCCAAGGAAACAGTTCTAGCAGCAAAGCATAGAGCAGGTCTGCTACCTTCCATGGCATCCACCAAAGAGGAAGGAGGAAGGGCTGAATACTACCTGGAATCCGGCGAAGAGTTTGCTGTATTTCCCCAGCACTGGTCAGCCTCTGTGGGTGCTGCCCAGATACGTGGGTTGAGGTTCTAGTAATACAATGGTTTTCTTTTATGGTTTAGGATTGTTTTCTCTCTCTCCCTCCCTCTCTTACTCTCTCTCTCTCTCTCTTTAAAATTTTATTTATTATTTTTAGAGAGAAGGGCAGGCAGGGAGGAAGAAAGGGAGAGAAACATCAATATATGGTTGCCTTTCACCTGCCTCCATATTGGGACCTGGCTGGAGACCTGGCTCACAACCTGGGTATGTGCTCTGGCTGGGAATCAAACCACTGACCCTTGGGTTCACAGGCAGGTGCACAATCCACTGATCCACACTGCCAGGGCCTGTTCTTTTTTTTTTTTTTTAAGACAGAGTCCTGGGATTAGAGGAGTGATGTCCCCAGGGAAGTTGCTTTGTATATTAAAACTGTTGTCCATTAAAGACTCCAAGATGGATCAAGATTTTAGAAGAGAGAAATAGAATCGAGCCATGGAAGTCACACCCACAGGCCCAGGGTCCTTAGGAAAGCTGGATGTTCCTGGTCTCTAGAGAAATGACTGAATGTTTACCTAAGGTCAAAGGACTGCTCCTGTCCTGCCCCAGGCCTCCTGGAAGGGGGTGTGGGGTATAGCACAGTGGCAGAGCAGACCCCTATATCCTGCCAACATCAGTGTCTCTTCAGAATAGTCTGGTCACAGCCACATTGAGGAGACTGAGGCAGCTTGGCAGGCTCTTTATCCTGTGATGTCAGAACTAGCGTTAGGCTGACTCCTTCAGAGACTGCTTTCCAGAAGGAAGGATGTCTGCTTTGCCTGCCTGGTAATGAGACCTCACACCTCCCTGTCCCCTCCCCTCCCAGGACACTCAGCGGGGCCTTTCTTCTGTCATCCATCTGGAGCTGCACTGTGATGGTGGGAGGGTGCTAATCCCCTGTGAGGTTTGGGCAGTAAGAGAAAAACTTCAAGGTTTGATGTAGCATAAAAAAACTTTCCTCATAATTAAAAAGTCTATTCCATGACACTGTCCTAACAAGTATGCTAAACTGTCTTCCTGGTGTCAGCAGGCATGAAGTATGTGCCGTAGCTTTTTCAGGTCCACCTTCCATGGACGAGTTTGCTCATTTTTAGAAAAAAACATCTCTCTCCCATTGTTATCTCAGGGAAGCTAGTGGACCTCACCCAAAACTCTACAGTCACAGTGGCCCAACAAAAATCTTGAAACACATTTTGGTAGCTATTATAAAAACCTTATTGAAACAACATGTTCATTGAATAAAGAATTCATTTTGCATGCACATAAGACCATAAGTAAAAAATATATATATAGTGTTTGATTTTTAGCCTACATTGGATGAAAACAAGTCATGTTTTAGTAACAGCCACCAGTCCTTTCCTTCAGTGGTCAGAGACCCTAGAATTTGAGAGATGGAAATGCTAAGTCAGGCCAGCTCTTGGTTACAAATGAGCCTGTAGCCGATTGTCTGTCACTTAATGGTTTTTTCGAAACAATAAGATGCTTGTGATCACATGAGGTAAGGGGTAGAGATAATCTACCTTGACTTCTGATCCATCAATTACCCGTATTGTGATCCTGGAACAGATGCTGTAATGCACTTCTCAGAGCTCCTAGGCAGACTCCTGAGAGTTTCCGTGAGCCCCTCCCCCAACTTGCATGTGCCCTTATTTGGAATTGTCCCACTAGTGACTATCTTAGGCACTTATGGTCATTACTTTCCCCAGGTAAGAGCACCTGGGAGTTTATATCGCTCTGGGGTAGCCCACAGCCAATGACAGGCCCGTGCAGAAGCGTACAAGATTATAGTTTCCAAAAACAGTCATAGCAATATCTCTGGTCCCACATGTTCTTCCAGAAACATGTTGCTGCTCCATCAAAAGCTGGAGTTATTTCCCCACCCCCGCCCTTGAAAATGGTGGGCCTTGGAAACTACACAGAATGTGGTGAAAGTGATGCTGCGTGATTTGTGGGGCTAGGTCAGGCAAGGCAATATTGCTTCCATCTGCCTGTATCTCTAGACACGTGGCCTGGAACTCAGCCACCTGCAGTGAGGGAGCCCGGGCCACATAGAGAAGGGATGGATGGATGTGTTGGTGTCAGTCTGACTGCAGCTGAGATGAACCGCCAGACATGGAGGTGAGTAAACCTCCAGAGGGTTTCAGTCCAGTCTTTAGCTGACACAGAGTGGGGACAAGATGAGCTGTTCCCACCAAGTCTGCCTAAATTAAAGGCTCATGAGAAAAATGTGTTGTCACCCTGGCTGGTGTGGCTTGGTGGATTGAGAGCCAGCCTGTGAACCAAAGGGTTGCCAGTACCACTTGTCTGGGCGGCACGCCAGGTCTCCAGTTGGGGGCACACGAGAGGCAACCACACATTGATGTGTCTCTCCCTCTTTCTCCCACCCTCCCCTGCCCTCTAAAAATAAAATAAAATAAAATAAGAGAAAAGTGTGTTGTCATTGCTTTAAGTTACTATGTTTGGGATGGTTTACTGTGCAGCAATACATACCTGATATAGATGAAAGTAACTGGGAGAAGGATCCTACCATAATGAAGCCTAAAAATGGGACTTCAGCACTGGGAGGTGGATGGAAGCCGGAAGACCTGGAGGAAATGGCTAATAAAATCCTGACCAGCTTCAAAGGGACTGTGAGGGCAAGCTGGGTGGTCCTGGAGGCCCAGAGCAATGCTTTCAGCCCCCCCCCCCCCCCGCCCCAATCCTCCAGAGCCTTGCCACTGCCTGCGAGGAAGTGGCATTTTTTTTCTCCTCCCCTTGAAAGTGGGCAGGCTCCAGCCTGGCCTGATGGAAGAGGGTAACATGAACACTGTGGTTGTTTCAAAGCCTCTGCAGGGATGACCCCTAGACCACATTTATGGCTGGGACATGAGATCTGGAGCAATAGGCTGCTCAGAAGATTTCTTTCTCATGACAATAAGGGCAATTTAAGCCCAATTATATAGTAGTTTTGCTTAAACTCTGCAAGTCTCAGTTCACACCCTTCTAATGGGCTGATCTCAGCCTATGGGCCCTGGATTACACACACCTTCCCTAGTTATCAAGTGTGGTTTGAGATGCCACCCCCATCCCTTCCTCACTCCTTTGGAGTCCCTCTATTGACTACTTAATGCTACTCTGAATTCTTTTCATGATCTTCCGAACTGTCAGGGCCACACCTCTGGAATATATTTAAATCTATTTGGATTCTGAACATCTTTCCTGTCTTTGTCTGGCTCCTATCTAGGCCATTGCAATGACAGATAGAGCGCACAAAGATGATCCTTGCTGCATCGTTTCTAATAGTGTAAGAATTGGAAACAAGTGAAATGCCCAGTAAAAAAACCATTGAATCTCAGGTCACATTCAAGGTAGGGCAGCGAGGGAAGAAACATGCCAGTAGCTTACCCAGGCCTTAAAGACCTGAAGCCAAATGCAGCCCTTGGCATCTCTAAGCCACACAGCTCCTGAAGCCAGTGCTGAATGCTCAGAGCAAAGTCTAGCGGCTGCCCAAGAGCGGAGAGCGGTGGTGGCCTGTGTCTGTTCTCGGCACACCTGCTCACAGGTGCGCAGAGGCACAGGACGTAGATGAAGAGCTTACCTCACACCCGTGCCCAGAGCTGGACGGGCAGAAACACAGCAAGTGGAACAGGCCTGCAATTTGTAGCCCACGCGGGGACAGGCCAGATAAGCTCATTTGCCCTAAGGGTGGGAGGTGGCTCTGGGATGTCTATCTAGAAGGGCTTGGGGAGTGCCATCTGGTTGAAGAGGAAGCCAACGGACTTGGGTAGCTGTGTCTGAAATTTTATTTGTGAACGTAGATGCTAACTCACCACCCTCGCAGCCACTCGCTGGCACTTACGCCAGGAGTGTAAGGAGGGCTGTGCCTTACACCACCAAAAAGACCCTCTACTGTCTCATGGTCAAGTTCGGGCGCCAGAGGTAGGGACAGGACATTGGACTTGACATGCGGGGTGCCTTGAAAGCAGAAAATTAAGTTCAAATCCTTCACCAAAAAAAATGTTCTCTGGCTTACTGAGTGAATAGGTTGGCAAGAATGGCTGGGAACCGCTTTCTAGGTAGAAAAGCTGAAAGGGAAGCCTCGTGCCCAGCAGGCAGTGCTCTGCAGAAGGCCCTCCGGGGCCCGGGTCCTCGGGCCATTTAATTCAGTATCTAGCTGCTGTGTCTGTACCAGCACCAGCCCTGACTTCAAGTTAATCAGCCTTCACTTCTGTGGGTGACGCTTTTCGCATGGAAGTTGAAGAATCAAAAGAGAGTAGGAGGAAAATTCAAGCAGACACAGAGTGCTTCTCTCAGCTTCACAAGTAGGAAAATCCCCAGCCAGAGCAGTACCACCTCGGGAGGGTGCGCACCTGAGCCCCGCAGCGCAGGCGTGGGGGGAGGTACTCACTCTCAAATGCCCATGGCTTGCCCTGCAGAAGGCTGAGCAGGCGCGGAAGCTAGGGTTATGGAGGCAGCCCTGAGCCCTGCGCGCTGACCTTCAAGGAGATTTGGTCAGTTGACTATAGGGATGGGAAGGACAGGGTGCACATGAGCAAAGGCTTAGGAGTGGGAGCATGCTGGGGCCAGAAAGAAGATTGGTCTAGCTGGAACAGAGTACTTGGGGCAGCAGGGAAGGGCCAGATGTTTGGGTTTCCTTGAAGACCAGGCCAAAAAGTTTGGATCTTATCCTAACACATTGGGGAGTGACAGATGGTTCTTGAGCAGGAGATCAATTTGATGCATATAGTGCTATATAAGGATAAATCTAGCCCACCCCATGCAGAAATTATTTGCTGTTGAGAGCGTAGAGGCAAGGAGGCCAGCCTGGCATCTATGGCTTTAACCCAGCATGAGATGATGGTGCCTAGTGAGGGGAACAGACTAATCTTAGAAACACCCAGTGGAAGAATTCACAGAAGTTCTTCAGGGCACCCTGACACCACTACTTCTTGGCTTTTGGCATCAAGAGCACCGATCTGGCTAGTTCTCATTTGTGGGTGTTTTCCTGGAAAAACTTGGTCTCCAAGAAAATGATTCAGTGGACACATGCAGATCTGAGATGATGAGTCCATCCATGTCAGGAAAGATGTGACAAAGCTGAGTGTGAGGAAGGAGCCAGCTTTCTGCAAGACAGGCTCACCCCCGTTTCTATGGATTTGAGTGCCAGGCTTGGGCTGGGTATGAAGCTCCAAGGAGCTTCAGCTGAGCTTGCAGTTCCGCAGGATGGCAGCCAGAAAGCCTCATTAGTCCCCAAGTAGCAGCCACAGGGAGCTCTCTGGCAGAGAAAGTGGGCTGTTGCTGATACCACATATTTATTCCTAGCAAGTGGCCCCAGGAGGCATTTTGCTCTATGAGTCAGCTGGAATAGCTATTGCTACAGATCTGGAGCTCACCTAGTAAGTGACCATTCTGTGTTAAGCCATATGAGAGCACAGGTAGGTAGCCTGCAGAGACCCAGACATTGAAAACTATAAAACCTTGCTGAGAGCCATCAGAGATAGCAACAGATGTGTCTGTGGCTCATAGGTCTCAGTATGGGTAAGATATCAATTCTCCCAAAATTTTCCAGAATCAATGTAATTACAATCAAAATTCTAGGAGGCTCTTTATTTATTATTATTTTTAAAGATTTTATTTATTAGTTTTAGAGGAAAGGAAAGGGAGAGAGGCAGAGAGGGAGAGAAATATCAACGTATAAACCAGCCAGGCTTTAGGAGACTCATTTTAGAAATCAACAAGCTGATTCTAAAAAATTTACATAGGGCCCTAGCTGATGGCACAATGGATAAGACACTGGCCTTCGAACCCAAAGGTCGTTGGTTCCATTCCCAGCCAGGGCAACATAACCAGGTTGTAAGCCAGGTCTCCAGTCAGGTCCGTAGCTGGAGGCAGGTGAAAGGCAACCATACATTGATGTTTCTCTCCCTCTCTGCTTCTCTCCCTTCCCTTCTCTCTGAAGAATAAAATGAATAAAATCTTTAAAAAAAGTTTATATGGAATAACCAAAACAACTTTGAGAAATCTGCAGGAACATCACCTGACACAAGTTCACTATCAAGTTAATCTAAACAGGGTAGCATTGGCATAAAAATAGACAAATAGATCAAAGGCACGGAATAGAAAGTCCAGAAATACATCCAAACATATATAGAAAAGTGATTTTTAACAAAGGTGCAAAGGTAATACAGAAGAGAAAGAGTAGTCTTTTCAACAAATGGCCCAAAAGAATGAACCTCAACCCATACCCCTCTCCATATTAAAAAAACTAACTCAAAATTAATCACAGACTCAAATGTAAAACCTTTAGCTATAATCCTGGTAGAAGAAAACAGGAGAAAATCTTGTGTCTTGGGCTAGGGAGAGTTTTCTAAGATATGATACCAAAAGCATCATACCTCAGATTCTCTCTGATGAATTATACTTTACCAAGATTAAAAAAGTCCTCTGTTTGAAAGACACTTAAAAGAATAAAAAAAGCCCTGGCTGGTGGCACAGTGAATAAGGCGCTGGCCTGCAAACCCAACCAGGGCACATAACCAGGTTGCAAGCCAGGTCTCCAGCCAGGTCAGTAACTGGAGGCAGGTGAAAGGCAACCATACATTGATGTCTCTCACCTTCTCTGCCTCTATCCCTTTCCCTCTCTCTAAAAATAATAAATAAAATCTTTAAAAAAATTTTTTTAAAGAATAAAAAGATAAATCGCAGTTTGGGAGAAAATATTTATGAGTCATACATTTAATAAAGATCTTATGTTCAGTATATCTATATCTATAGATATAGATACACACACATATATATAAAATGATTTCGCAAAACTCAGTAATAAGAAAACAAGCAACCATTTTTTTAAATTGGCAAAAGAATTAAACAGACACTTCTCCAAAGAAGACACAGATGGCAAATAAACACATAAAAAGATGCTAAAAATCACTAGTCATTGAAAAATGCAAATTAAAATCACTATGAGATATCATTACATACCTATTAGAATGGGTAAAATTAAAAAGACTGACCATCCCAAGTGTTGGACAAGATGTGGAATGACTGGAACCTTCATACACTGTTCGTGTAAGTGTAGGGAATGGTACAATCTTAGAAAACAGCTTGCTGCCCTGGCTGGTGTGGCTTTGTGGATTGAGTATCGGTTCAATTCCCAGTCAGGGCACATGCCTGGGCTGCAGTCCAGGTTCTGAAAGAGGCAACCTGTGGATGTTTCTCTCCCTCTCTTTCTCTTTCCCTTCCCTTTCTCTAAAAATAAATAAGTAAATTTTTTTTTAAAGAAAAGAAAAAAAAAAGCAGATTGTTAGTTGCTTGTAAGTTAAACCATATGATCCAGCCCACTCCTAGGTATTTATTCCTAGATACCAATGAAATGTCCATTCAAAGACTTGTGCACATATATTTGGAGCCACCTTATTTGTAATAGCTCCAAACTGGAAATGCCCCAAATATCCACCAACTGGGGATGGATAAACAAATTGTCATACATCCATATAATGGACATCCAACAATAAAAAAGGAATAAACTATTAGCACAAGCAACAAGACAGATAAACCTCAAACTAATTATGCTAAGTGAAAGAAGCCACCCTAAAGAGAGCGCACTGTTTCGTTCTACAAAACGAGATTAATTTGTAGTTTGCTCAGTGGTTGCCTGGGGGCAGGTGGAGAAGGCAGGAAGGCACAATTACAAAGGAGCACAAGGAAACTTTTGGGGATGATATTCACTATGTTGAGGTGATCATTTTATGAATAAACACACATGTTAAATGTTGTGACATTGTACACTCTCTATGGGTACAGCTTATTATTTGTAAATTATACCTTGATACATGTTTTTTGGGGGAAAAACCTCCAAGTGGGGTTCCCCAAACAATTAAATATAAAGTTATCATAAGACCCAGCAATTCCACACCTAGACGTATTCCCAAGGGAAATGAAAACATGTCAATGCAAAAAAAAAATTGATCATAATAGCCAAAAGGTAGAAACAACCTAAATCTCCATCAAGTGATGAATTAATACATAAAATGTAGTATATCCTACAATGGAATATTACTTGGCTATAAAAAAGGAATGTGGCACTGATACATGCTACAACATAGATGAATCTTTAAAAAATTATGCCAAGTGCCCTGGCTTGTGTGGCTTAATGGGTTGAGCACTGGCCTGCGAACCATAGTTATCGATTTGATTCCTAGTCAGGGGGCATGCCTGGGTTGCGCCCAGTTTGAGGGCTCACGAGAGGCAACCACACGTTGATGTTTCTCCCGCTCTCTTTCTCCCTCCCTTTCCCTCTCTCTAAAAAGAAATAAATAAGATTTTAAAAATTATGCCCCGTGAGGAAAGGCAGGCACATAGACCACATATTATATAATTCCATTTACACAAAATGCCCAGATTAGGTAAATCTATAGAGATAGGACATCGCGTTGTTGCTTAGTGCTGCGTTGTGTTGATAGGGATATGGGAGGAGGAGGTGAGTAAATGTTTAAAAATTATGATGGTAGGCCCTGGCTGGTGGCTCAGTGGATAGGTTCTGGCCTGCGAACACAAAGGTTGCTGGTTCAATTCCCAGCCAGGGCACATAATCAGGTTGCAAGCCAGGTCTCCAGCCAGGTCCCCAGCTGTAGGCAAATGAAAGGCAACCATACATGGATGTTTCTCTCTCTCTCTGCCTCTCTCTAAAAATAATAAATAAAATCTTTAAAAAAATTGTGATGGTTGTATATATCCGAAAGTATACTAAAAAACATTGAACCATGAACTGAAATTGGAGAGTTGTATGGTGTGTTGATTACGTCTCAATAAAGCTATTTTATGAAAAGAACTGGGTGGTGCCGGGGAAGGCACAGCTCTTGTTCAGACTTTGAGTGGAGAGTGGTCATCTCTCATTCCTGTCAGTTCACGAGCGGGGCCAGGACCCTATCAAGTGGCCCCTGAGAATGCAGGTGGCACAATGTGCCCAGCAGAGAAGGGGCTAAGGGGCCAGAGAGGGCACTGGGTTTGCTCAGGTCACCCTAGTGGTCAGCCCTGATGAGCTTTCAGTCAGGACAATTGAAGGAAAGCAGGTTGCTCCCAGCCCAGCAGCCCACGGCTGTGGCTCTTGAGTGCCTTCAGCTCTGCTGAGCAACGTGACGCCCCCAATTGCCTCCCAGTGATAATACCTTCTATTTATACCAAACACCTCTCCTCCCAGGAGAGCACTGTGTTTTCCCAACATTGATTCAATAAGCCAGCTAGCTAGACTGAATTGAATTAAACTTCACAGCAGCCACTCACAACAAGCCTACCACTTTTTCCTGCCTGTCCGCGCCTTCAGGTGCTGCTGCTTGGCTTACAGCAAAGCAGGGAAGTCAAGAATGAACACTCGTCTTCTAAAAGTACATAAATAGGGCCCTGGCTGGTAGCACAGTGGATAAGGTGCTGGCCTGTGAACCCAAAGGTCGCAGGTTCGATTTCCAACCAGAGCACATAACCAGGTTGCGAGCCAGGTCTCCAGCCAAATGCATAGCTGGAGGCAGATGAAAGGCAACCATACATTGATGTTTCATTGCCTCTCTCCTTTCCCTCTCTCTGAAAATAATAAATAAAATCTTTTTAAAAAGGCACATAAATAAATAAAAAGAACACTAACTAGTCTTCTACATACCTGTACCATATGAGGGACCTCCCCCCTTACCCTCCTCCAGGCCTGGGGGAGTAGGAGATTTGTTCCACCCCAGGGCCTTTCTGTCCTAAGAGAAATACAATGCAAGAGAAATACAACGCTAGGAGAGAGATCTTCAAGTGTAACACTTTCCTCTTTCCATAAACATTTAAACCATTAAACCCCAAAGGTGAGAACTGCTAATGATGGGATATCAGGCACAAAAGAGAAATATATGAAGGGTGGTACTGGACCCTTTTCTAAATCTTAATTCGTACCACACAGGCAGCTATTTTGTCTTTGCAAAAGAACAACATAGGCCCCTGGTTGGCTTGATTGAAGGGTTCTCCACCCAGCAGCGACCTGACTCCCTGGAGAGAGAGAAGGGACGTTCTGATGGACTCTGCTCTTTCCTCTTAGTGGAGATCCGACTGGCCCTTGTCAGTCCGTACCCCTGGCCTAAGAGACAGAGAGCAGGGAGGGGCCAGAGGGGATCCTGCATTAGATTGAGATAGATGGATGTCCCCAACCTCTTCCCCTCAACACAAACGCTGAATTTCATCTTCTCTGTGTCTTTAACCTGCTCTGCACCCAGCAGTGTTTGGAGGCCAGAGGGATAAGGATGATCCTGCTCACAGGCCCACTCCTGCCACTGCCACATACAGTCAATGAATCAATCAGACGCGAGTCCTTCCTGCCGACACTGTGTGCCTGCCCTGGGCTGCCTGCTGCAAGGAAGGGTGTGTCTGTGGGGAGATGCAGACGGCTTGAGAGTTGGGAGCCTGAGTGTCTCCCAGGACAGGGTAAAGCCACATGGCACAAAAGCCACATGGTACAAAAGCTACATGGCTGTCCTAGCAAGCTTTTCTCACAGAGCTCTCTACCTCAGGGTGGGGAGCTCAGGTCAGGTAGTCAGCCCCCGGCCAACATCCACAGCGTGTAAAAGGCAGGAGTTTCAGAGCTCTTCTACTGAGCTTCGTGGAAGAATGTGGCAGCAGGACTGGGGTGGGGAGAAGGTGGGTACCAGTCCCCTTGTCTGGGCCCAATTCAGGCAAGCATCCAACTTACCAGTGGCGTTTCTACAATGCCCTTTTAAGATAATTGGTACTGACCTCCACATCAGGGAACCAAGGAAGCCACTGCCTACTTACTTGAAAATTTAATTAACCATTACTGTCTAGCTCTTTGCCTAAGAAACGGGGCACTTTTCTCTAGAGGACAAGAGAGCTAATCTGCAGGCTTTCTGTAATGTGGGAAGGCTCTAGCGTGCTGGAGGAAAGGACAGGAGGCAAACGAGTGCTTATTTGGATGGGGGCGAAGAGCTGAGTAATAAGGCTGCCCCACCTCCTTCACTCTGCCGGGCCCACTAAGCTTCACTGTGCTCCCTCCCCACCAGCTCCCAGCCCTTAACTGGCCCCACCTGGTCAGTTCACAAACATATGAAAATAGTCCACACAGACTGTTTCCTCTCTGGGGGAGACATGCAAACTACACAATAGAACAACTTTTTCAAATTAACTTCCTGTAAGATTCTATTAAATGCAGATTTAGTTCTCTATGCCATGTCCTCCTCTGGGACTGTTTCAGCCAAAATCGCATGTTCACGCTGATTGCCTGTCCCACCAATCACAGCCCTGTGGGCCCCTTTGTTGGATGGACTCTGGAGCCAGGCTGCCTGGGTTCAAATTCCAGCCCAGCCACTTGCTAGTAGTGCAACCTTGGGCAAAGTACCTAACCTCTCTGGGCCTCAGTTTCTTCATCTGTAAAATGGACAATAGTAATATTTACCTTATAGTGTTATGAAGACTAAATGCATTAATGGACTTACAGCATTTAGAATAGTACTTGCAATGTAGTATGTGCTAAGAAAATGCTAGCCTGCAACAAATTAGTTACATAATTTGTTTGCAATATGGTTGAAATTTTCGTTTGTAATATAAGCATGAATTTCTTTATTTTTAAAAAATATTTATTTTTAGAGAGTGAGAAGGGAGGGAGAAAGAGAGAAACATTGATTGGTTGCCTCTGACATGCAGCACCCCCATCCCCACACCCCCATGCAACCGAGCCTGGGAATTAAACCTACAACCTTTCAGTTTGAGTGAGAGATGATACCCAACCCACTGAACCGCACTAGTCAGGACAGGATTTCCTTAATAATCCATGGAAAATATTTATGAAACTTTTCACAGGTTAACTGGTTCCCCAACCCATTTTTGCAAATCACATCTTAAGTTTCTCAGCTGAGAATTCTCTGATCATAAGGATGTTTGGCACATTTTGGGATGAAGGAGGTTGCTGTAATTTCTGCTTGATGGTGTCTCATAGGTCTTTTGGGACTGGAGATGAGAATTTGAGTCAATTGTTTGAAGTGGAGTCAACATAAGAAACTTCATTAATTGGGCTCATCTTCATCATCCTCTGTTAAAATAGCCATAGCGGTATCTTCAATGCCTGCACCTTCTAGGGTTTTCTGATGTTCCCGGGCATGCTGGCTCTACTCTAGACTAACATGTACAAACCAAATAACAAGGACAAGACTAGCAAATACAATCCACACATCGAAAGAAAAATTGAGCAGAAATAACCAACAGATTAGATGAACTCAGCTCAAATCTCCCAAGCTAGAGCTCAGCAGGACAAATATTGCCCTCTCCACCAAAAGGATGTCCTTCCCTGGAAGGTTTTCATGATGAACCAATGAGTCCCTGCGCATGAAGGGCTTTGAAGATTTAGTTTGGCCACAGTCTAACTTCAAACAATCCTTATGATGAATTTGGTTATTGAGATCAATCCAAGTTTTGTCTTTAGCAAGGCGGACGATGGGTGTATTGAAGATGACACACCAGGACTAGATAGCTTCTCCCCCTTCACAGTTTCTACCTGAACAGGAAAAAGACACACCGCAAAAGAGTCAAACCCCAATGATCTGCGATTACAAACTAGTATTTTATTATAAGTCAGATGTGATCTGTGATTGGATAAATTCTTTCATTTAAATTAAGATGGTTGCCCATAGAAAAGTAGGTGGGGAATGGGGAACAGATATGCAATAAAAGAAAATTTAAAAATAAATAAGTGTTTTATAATTCATTCATCTTTTCATCATTTTTTATAAAAATTTTTGAGATAAAATTCATGTAACATGAAACTCATTACTTTGGAGTGTGCAATTCAGTATTCTCTAGTATATTCACAATGTTGTGCAACCACCATCATTATCTAATTCCAGAACATTTCCATTGTGCCAAAATAAAACCTCATATCTCTCAATTCCCTTCTCCTCCATCCTCTGGCAATCACCAATCTATTTTCTGTCTCCTGTTATGGACATTGCACATAAATGGAATCATAATATGTGTATTTTACTTCCATCATTCCTTGAGCATCCATATTGGGCCAGATACTAAATGAGTTTGCCTTCAGGAGAGGTTTGCTCTCCTTAGCCAGGAAGAAGGAGCTGTAGCAGCAGAGTTTTCCTGCCTGGGGGATTTGGTGGTGTCTGGCAGAGTGTTGTTATGTTGACAGACACAGTAGAGTTTCCAGTAAAGAAGAAATGGTCTTCCAAGAATCAGAAGCAGCAAAGTGATAATGTGTGTGTTTAGAGGAGGCAAAGAAGTTTCTTTGGGCTGTAGCATCTAGTGTACAGGGAGGTAGGGGTTTGATGGGGAGTAAGGGGACAAGGCAGTAGGTAGTTAGGTCAGAAAAAGCCATCTTAAGGGCTGATCATAAGAGACTGGGATTGCTCTTCTTGGCTCTGGGGAGCCACCAGAAAGGCATAAGCAGGTATGTGTTTTAAGAAGGAGACTACAATGGAGGGTGGATTGCAGAGGGAAGATTCTCAAGTGGAGAACCCAGAACTGCAATAGTCCAGGGGGAGGGAAGGCTGGTACTCCCATTGTGGCATGGCAGTGGGCTCAGGGAGAAGGAAGGTCCATTTGAGAGCAATTTCTAAGGTGGAATAGACAGGAATTGGGTGTCTGCCTAAATATAGCCAGCGAGAGGGAGGAATCAGGACTCTGGACCAAGTTCCTCCTTGGGAGGAATTAGAGGCCTAGGGAGAATCAGAGGCCACCTTGAAATCCAGCAACCTCAGCTTAGAGCACAGTGGCTTCCCTTTCCCCCCAGGCATTCTTATTAGGGCTTCTAAAGCCCTACAAGGTGGGGCCTCCCCCATTGGCCTTCTTCAGTTCTTCCCTCCTGTCAAGAGGCCTTTGCACATGCTCTTCCCTTTCCATGGGTCTCTCTGGCACTCAAATACCCTCCTTGCGGTCAATGCCTGCACATTGGCCCTGTCTCGGCAACTCCCCCTGTATGCGTTTTCATAGAGCCATGCAGATCTCTCTCGTAGCTATTGTTGCGCGTTCATTTTCTCATTTACTTGTAGGATTTTTGATTCCCCAATAGCCTGAAGCTCTGTGAAGACAGGAACAACTTGGGTCTTGCAGCTGGCACCCAGCAGCATACCTGGCATGTAGGTGATGCCCTATAATACTTGTTGAGGGGGAAGAAACGAGCAAATGAACCCTTTGAGATACAGTTTCTGTTGGGGGCAGTGAGGAGGGGAAAGAGTCACAGAAATCTTGATGTTTTCATAGGAGCCTCTCCCACCCCAGCCTGGGCTTTTCTCCTGCTAAAATCAGCTCACAAGAATGTTACAGGAAGCCACAGTTCCCTAGGTGAATCCACCCAGTGCTTCGCTGACTCATTACTCTCAGGCATTATGCTTTCCACATAATGAGGACTCATGTAATGAGAAAACACCTCCCAGATTGTAATCAACCTGCAAGAGAGCATTTTTCAGCACGTTCCTTCCTGTTCAATAAGTGGGAGATTGGAACTTTCTGGCCAATCTGGAGCCAGTCCCTTTCTTCTCCTTTTTCATTCTTCCTCATTTCTCGGCCTGACAAATCTCAGTTTTTCTACTACAGGGGCTTGAGTTACTGAGTGCTGAACAGAAGGTCTGAAAACCACCACTGAGAGCACAGGCTCCCTCCCCGGGGCTGGCTGCGGGCCACCCTCCTCAGGGGCCCTAATACAAATAGGCATTCAGGGCTGTGCGGGGGAAGGGGGTGAGGAGGCAACGTCCCAGGTTCTGAGGCATCCAGGAACCTCCCTGACAGCAGGCCAAGAGAGTCTGGGATAGAAATGGAATTTTCTTCAAATGCTGAAGAGGTATCTTGTAGAGTTACTCAAAGAAAGGTTTTTAATGATATCACTTCATTGCCCCTGAGCTGAGCGTCCAGGTCACTTGGTCATAATTGTGCTCCTGCAGCAAGGAAGATAATATTCGCTGGTATGTCAGGCTTAAAAAATAACCCAGAGGTGGCATGAATGAAGGAAGGGCGGAGGGTGACTTGCCAAGGTATCATAGCAAGTGAGTGATAAAGCTGGCCCTGGACCTCATTTGCATTTCTTTTGCCTTTCCTCGTGACACTAAAATGTAGCCAAATATTTTTCAGACTCTAACCCAGTAAGGCCCATTTTAATTGATCCAAGGGCCTGAGCCCACAAATGCCACAGTGCAGGAGACTCACCCAGGAAGTCTGCTGAGCTTGCAAGTCCCCAGGCCCAGGTTTCAGATACCGAGATTCTGCAGATCTGGGCTGGGGCCCTAAGCACTGTGTATTCAGTAAGAGATCCAGGGAACTTGGATGCAAAAGGCCCAGGATCACATGAAAGTAGAATACAGTCCACTTCAAACTTGCCAGCCCAGTCAGTGTTTGGGTTGGTGAAGATTGCAAGCGCAAATGCAAAGAAGAAGAAGAGGAAGAAGGAGAAGAAGGGGAAGAAG